>WIGM01000379.1:0-41714 GCA_014235935.1 Colletotrichum musicola | reverse complement strand
TCCGCTGCAGCTTTACGCCTCATCTCTGGTGTTCAGCCCCAGAGGCAGCATTGTTAGAAAGCTCTTCCAGGACGACACACCCGCCTGGATCACGAACCAACCAAACGCCAGGCTGGCATGGGGCTCGTGCTTACAGACCCTTGAAAGCTATATGCGATCTTTCTTTTCAGTGGCATTTTCACCTGATGGCCAGTGCCTCGCGTCGGTTGTCGAGAATGGTGACGTTTGGTTATGGGATGCTGCTACATGGATCTGCGTTCACACGCTGAAACACCACAACTCAAGCATTACATGGGATTTCACATTCCCATTAGCCTTCTCTGGGGATAGCACGCGTCTTTTCGCTGGTTTGCCCAATGGTGCTGTGGCAGTTTGGAGCCCAGATACAGGCATTTGCCTGGGCATACTTGGCAAACAGCCAGACGTACACTTCGCATCTCGTACACCCGCAACATCAATTGCATATTCATCCACGCAACAGAGAATAACAAAAGCTGGCAAAAGAGGACTTGTTACGGTTTTAGATGCTGACAGTGGTACTCAGATTCATGCGTTCGAGCTTCCGGAGGGCGAATTATGCTAAAGGTCTCTCCAGATGGCCGATTAGTTACTTCCCAAGATGAAGATAAGAATATAATTAAGGTGTGGTGTGTGGATACCGGTGACTGTCTGCACAGACTCCACCATCCATGCATATCTACGGCCTTCTCGAGGGACTCTCGGCGACTCGCATCATGCTCCAAAAGCATTCGTATCTGGGATGTGAGAACTTGCTGTCTACAACTTGAAATCAATCAGAATCAGGATGACATCGACAGTTTCGTCACAATGGCTTTTTCGCATAAGCCAACTGGTTGGCTACTGGCGGCAGCGAGCAAGGTACCTTAACCACTGTTCTTTGCTGTGATGAGTAGCGGGAACAAGCCTTCAAGTCGTGGAGTTCTGTGCCCGAATGGTACAAGGGTAATCGATGTACGGGGTTTAGACTTGGCATCATCTCTTAACACAGCTGCGACGCAAAGCTATCATTGCTAGTATTGCCTCGAAAGTTGCGCTTGCCGCAAATCACATCCGCTTATCAGCAATCAAAGGGTGTGGTAACTTGACAATCAAGCAGGACAGTCGCTCGCCATGGTTTTTAGTTTGCTACACAGGTTGCCCAGATGAGTGGTACACTTCTGTACTACGCACAATATGCTCCGAGAGTCTGCGTAGTTGGCGTAATTGCTTCACTGTCAAGCGGCGCACACCAGTCTTGGCTCAGCCCAAGATGCTTGCCAGCGCCGACCCGCAGGCTGTCAACGTTGGTAGCGACGGCTACATACGGCCTCCCTTTGACGGACTGCGCCTTTGACGGCGGTAGGATCCGTTCAGGGCTGTTGACGAACTGGCGATCGTCTCGGCACGTCTCAGCACGGAACACACTGGAGTTTAGCAGATACATCAGGATCATGATGGAGTTGATTTGTCATTCAGACGGCGTCGGGGGGACTTTGTAGGCTCTTGGCACGGGACAAACTGGACCTTAGCAGCTACATGAGGGTCATGATGGGTTTGATTTATAATTTAGGCGGCGTCAAGGGGGTGATTTGTAGGCTCTTGGGCTGGTGGCCGCGCATCGCTCGGCACATAAATGAGCCGGATCGAAGGCCATGAACTGGGAGACCGGCGGCGTTGCGGCGTGGTGCGCATCTCTTGCATTGAATTGATCGAATTGCAGATTTGATTGGGCCAGAATCATGCCAAAGTCCCTTCTTCATCTCGAGAGCCTGGTGATGCCCCTGTTCCAGCCGCTTACAACCGTTAACTCCGGCATCTGGCGACACCGTCTCCGACCATGATCATCGACAGCAGGCAATGGTAAAGATGCAGGCGGTATTGGGCATCGCGGGCGACGAATTCTCCAAAGGTGTGCAGATGAGGCTGCGATGAGGTATATAGCTCGAAAGGTTCCTGGCTCCAACACAGCATCATGATCCAGTGATTCCAGTCGTCATCGGCTTACCTTCGTTTGCTCACTCCTATCACGCAAAACATCATCACAGCGAAACATCATCCATCACAATGGCGCCCACGTTCGACAGCAACACAAAGGCGAGCGAGCTCGTCGCGCACTACGCGCCTCACATCAGCGGCAAGACCATCCTCGTCACCGGCATCTCGCCCAACAGCCTCGGCGAGGCCTTCGTCAGGACCGTCGCCGTCGGGAAACCCGCAAGCTTCATCCTCGCAGGCCGCTCCCCGGCCAAGTTTCAGCCCCTCCTCGACGACCTGGCAACATCCCACCCAGACATCGCCGTCAAGTCCCTCGCCCTGGACCTCGCGTCGCTCGCCAGCGTCCGCTCGGCAGCCGCGGCGGTGAACTCGTGGGCCGACGTGCCGCAGATCGACCTCCTCGTCAACAACGCGGGCATCATGGCGGTGCCCTACGCGCTCACGGAGGACGCCCTCGAGAGCCAGTTCCAGACGAACCACGTGGGCCACTTCCTCCTGGCCAACCTCGTCATGCCCAAGATCCTCGCCGGCGCCGCCCCGCGCGTCGTCAACGTCAGCAGCAACGGCCACCGCCTCGGCCCCGTCCGGTGGACGGACCACGACTTCGACGACGGGAGGACGTACGACGCCTGGTCGGCGTACGGGCAGTCCAAGACGGCCAACGCGCTGTTCTCGGTCGCGCTGGCGGAGAGGCTCGGAGGAAGCAGGGGATTGGCGGCGTTCAGCCTTTGCCCGGGCTTCATAGCGACGACGAACCTCGCCGCGCACGGAGCGGCGGACTTTGCCGGGTTCCTCGCGGGGTTGCGGGGGGCGGACGAGAGGATGGGGAATAAGGCCATGTGGCTCAAGGCGGAGGATGTGCGGCCCAAGGGCATGGACGAGGGCGTCGCGACGCACGTGTTTGCTGCGTTTGATCAGGGGCTGGGGGAGAGGAACGGGGAGTTTTTGAGTGATTGTCGCGTTGCTGATCCATACGAGGAGGAGGTGTACCCCTGGGCGCGCGGCAAGTTCGAGGCGGACATGTTGTGGAGGTTGAGCGAGAAGCTCGTGGGGCAGGAGTTCAGTTACTGAATGAGGGCCTGAGCTGGTGATGTCAGAGCCGGCGGCGTTTCACGGTTGGATGTCGTCTGAAGTGTAGGATGCGGTGGTGTCATTCACCTAGGTACTTAGCCGGGGAAGAAGAGCGGTGAAGCCGGCAGAATTCAGGAGGGCTCCCGCCACAGTTTCTTATCTTCACGTGACAAAGATGTGGCTGAGCCTCGCCTTCTGTCCTCAGGCTCTGTCCTCAGGCACCGCCACAAATCCACTTCTTCTGATCTGCGAGAAAAATTGCCATTCCTGGATGTAGTGGCAAACCCCCAACAACACTGTGAACACTGAACCAACACGTCGGATTCTCGCTCCAGAGCTCGCCCATTCGCCTTGAAAGCACACCAGACGGACTTGTCCGACCACTGGACTCATTGGGCGACAAGGGGCCTCCGACGCGTACGCCTCGTCATGCGTTAGCAGTCCTCGCGGCCCCTCCCAGGCTGCTGCGAAAAACCACAAGAATGTCCGTGTCGCTGCGCTGCGCTGCGGACGCAGAGTGGGAAAAGAATGAGGCTGTGCCCAGCCGCCTGGAACCGACGTCATTCGCCCATTAGCCCGTTTTTGTGGCTTCGCACACGACCATCGATATGGATGGGAGCTGTTCTGCTCCCTTTTTTTTTTTTCGGACGAAGAAGTTTGCCCATGTCTCCTTCATTCCGCGTACCGTTCAATACCCGTTCTTTTGCCCCCCTTCTCGCCTGCAGGGAGGCCACCGAGTGGTTGAACAAGTCTCGGATTTGGCTGGGCCCTCTGCCGAGTCCCTCCCAGTGGAAATGACGGCACTTTATGCTGTGGCTCGACAACCACGGCACCACAGCTGCACGGCATAACCCCCAACACCCCGGTGGCGACGCCGAAGCTTTGCCTTTGCGCTTCCCCACGTCGACGGTGGCCACCAGCCTGTCATGGGAGCTGACGACGCAGCTTTGCGACGACGGAGAGGCCACATCCCAGGCACCCGTTTCCCTGAGCCACGCAGCGCAGCTGTATAGGTGGTGTACACTATTACATAGTAGGTACGTGCCCAGCCTACCTAACAACCGGCATGTGATGTTCGGTCCAGCCAAGATGTTTCTGGCGCAGCCTGGAGGGGCTGCGTAATTGTACATAAGCTTATCCTGGCAGACACAGACACCCAGACCAAGACCAAGACACGACAGCGCTGCCTCTTTAAAAGGCTTCCCGCCCCTGTTTCTACATCAATCTCGCAGCGACCGTTATTGTTCGTCCGACAAATCTTACCTATTCACACTACCTAGACGCAAGCACGTACGAGGAGCCCGAAAAACACATACGAACGAACACCAACACACAAACCAGCACGGCTCTGATGGGCTCGTTGTACGAATCTCCACCCGCAGGCCGTGACTACCGCTTCTCTGCTAACGTCTCGCCCAGACCCGATCGCGACATGGCTCCGACCATCGACTCGGCGCTGGGGACGGCGGACATGGCCAACGAGCAGCGCGGCCTGCTCGAGCTCATCGACAAGCTGCAGTTCGCCCAGCTCGACAACGTCAAGCTTCCCCAGATCGTCGTCGTCGGCGATCAGTCCGCCGGCAAGAGCTCCGTCCTCGAGGCCATCACCGGCACCCCCTTCCCCCGCGATGCCGGCGCTTGCACACGTTTCGCGACCGAGATTCGGCTGAGGCGGTCCAACGAAGCGAGCCTGAACGTCTCCATCATCCCCGACAAGAACCGCACGTTCCGCGAGCAGGAGAGGTTGAAGCAGTTTGGCGGCGCCGTCGACACCGACATGTCTTTCGAGTCGCTCATGCGCTCTGCTGTCGATTTGATTGCCCCCAAGAACATCCCCGGCCGCTTCGCCGCCCGCGATATCCTCGTTGTCGAGAAGCGTGGCCCTGACATGCCGCTGCTGACCCTTGTCGATCTGCCCGGTCTCGTCAAGAATGCGAACAATGACCAGTCCATGGACGATATCAGGACCATCGAGACGCTCTGCGACCGCTACATGAAGAGTTCCCGCACCATCATCCTCGCCGTCGTCGGCGGAAACACCGACTATGTCCAGGCCCCAATCCTCACCAAGGCGCGCCACTTCGACCCCTCCGGTAGCCGCACCATCGGCGTCCTCACGAAGCCCGACCTCTGCGAGTCCATCGGCCTCGAGGACAAGTTCATCGAGCTCGTCCAGAACCGCGACAAGCAAAACTTCTTCAAGCTCGGTTGGTACGTCCTGCTCAACCCCGGTCCCCGCGACCAGGGCCAGCCGTGGCCGTCTGCCCGGGAGCGCCGCCAGCGCGAGGAGGAGTTCTTCGGCCGCGGCAAGTGGCGCGCCCTGCCCGGATCCATGTGCGGCGCCGGCGCACTCAAGCAGAAGCTCAGCGTCCAGCTGCAGCGACACATTGGTCGCCACGTCAAGACCCTCCGCAAGCAGATCCAGAAGGCACTTGATGACTGCGACGGCGAGTTGAAGTCCATGGGCACGGGCAAGGACACGGTCGAGGAGATGCGCATCGAGCTCGTCGAGCTATTCTCCTCGTCCAAGGAACTCGTCATCCCCGCCGTCTACGGTTTCTACAAGAACCCTCCGCGCAAGAACTTCTTCCGCGCTACGGCCGACCCGCGCGGTACGCCCGCCCAGAACTTGCGCGCCCGCGCCATTGAGGAGAATGAAAAGTTCTCCCACCGTATCCGCCAGAACGGCCGCAAGTTCGGCTTCGCCTCCTCCACGGACCCGCGGTCCCCCGACGGCGTGGCCATCACCGACAGCGGCAAGCGCGACTTCGTCACCAAGGAGGTCGAAATGTTGCTCCGCCAGATCCGCGGTTCCGAGTTCCCCATGGACCCCAAGCCGCGCGCCGTCTACATGCTCTTCCAAAGCTACTCGGAGAACTGGCCCAAGCTGGCGCAGGAGCACAAGGACAACCTGGGCGTCGTGTGCAACGAGTTCCTCTCAGAGGTCATCGACTTCGCCTGGCCGCAGCGCATGCGCGAGCCGCTGCGCTACCAGTTCCTCGACCCGCAGATGAAGAAGCTCATGGCCGACGCGCAGGACGAGCTCGAGCGGTTGACGCAGGATATGAACCTCGAAATCCAGCCGTACGACCCCGAGTACGAGGAGCGGCTGCGCAAGTGGCACCTCGAGGCCACTAAGGACGGCGGCACGTACACGGAAGCGCAGGAGGTGTGCGAGAAGATGTTGATTTTCTACGAGCTTGCCGCCAAGACCTTTATTCGCAACACCATCACTCAGGTTGTCGAGCGACACCTGCTGCAGGGCTTGTACGGCATCTTCAACTCGGTCGAGATTTTGAGCATGCAGAGCGAGACGGTCGAGGCTATTGCTGCTGAGAACAAGGAGACGCGTGACCGCAGGATGACGCTCAAGACGCAGAAGACTGCAATCGAGGAGGCCCGGGACATTTGCGCCAACCTGGCCATGAGGAAGGAGTTGAGAATGGTGAGTTTGCCTGTTGCAGCATACCCCCACGACATGATGCTAACTGAACCACAGTACGCCGACGAAGACCGCGATCTAGAAGTAGAAACCTCAGACGAGGAGGAAGGCGAGAAGCCCCGCGAGACAACCCGCAAGCCCGTCAACACGGCCTCGTCCCAAGCTGCGCCGGCACAGGCGGCCCCAGCACAGCCCGCCCACCGTCCAACACGATCCCGCGACGAACGCCGCGACGATCGTCGGGAGGAGCGCCGTGAAGAGCGTCGCGAAGAGCGCCCGGCACCCACCCCCCAGCCCACGGAGACAGCCATGAATGGCAGCTACACCTACGCCGGCCACCCCACGCCGGTAACCACCCAGCGCCAGGAGCCGCAGCGCACTAACTCCCAGTGGGATGAAGAGCATTATCGCGCCCCCTCGCAGTCCGCGGCCGCCCCGCCGTCGCAGGCCCCGCCCCCGCCTCCGCGCCCCCAGAAGTTGAGGACTGAGGAGCCTGCGACGCCCGACTCTTACGTGCAGCGCCCGTCGTCCTCGACCGGGGAGCACCAGAATGGGTACGGGGCGTATGATCAGGAGTATGCGCATTCTTCGGGGAGGAGGGTGACTGCTAAGAAGTTGTTCGGTAGGGGTTAGAGAGACTCCTGATGTTGGATTTGTTTCCCGCTTTGGATGAAGGACCATGAGCATGGCGTTTTTACAGGGTACTCTTGCTTTGGACGGAGGACTTTCCTTGATTCCTAGACAAAGGAGACTGGTTGAGATTGAGACCTGGAGGACGGGCTGGGTTGGCAGGCCTGGCGTGTTTTTTTACGCCGAGAACTGGACGTTTGTTAGCGTTGTCATTTGTCAGATGAAGTGTCGTCACGAAAGGATAGATAGATTTTATCTCATCAATTGATTGGTAGACACAACACTCAAACCGTTCCATCTTTCTCAACCAGACAGCCTGGCAACAGTAACACATGTGACTTGGAAACGTGCTGCATTATTCCCACCGTTGATTCTCTTGCTACCTTCGCCAATTTGTTTCCCTGCTTATCAAAAACGACGCTGGCATTTGGGAGAAGTTTGAGGGCCACAAGAGGTCATTTTTTGACTTTGGCGGACATAGTTCTCCTCGGCGAAGGCGTTTCCTCAAGTTGGGTGTTGGACCCCTCTGTAGACAGGTTTTGCTTCGAGTCTTTATGCGTTCTTTGCAGTTTGAACACTCAGAGATGGGAACGCAAGGGGGAGTATCAAGTCGTATTTGATGTGACGTGGAGGCTGTACAGGATTCCGTGCCGTCGTCGGGTTTCCAATCCGCGGAGAAATCCTACACGGGGGAAGGAATGATCATCGTCGGCTGTTGAGATGCGAGCACGTTTAAGCGCAGCACGATGGTGCTACGTCATTCCGGGGAACCTTGGGAGTTCCTTCAAGGGACGCTAGTTGCGGCAACCTTACTAGGCTCCAGCCATCGACGATCGCGGGGCTGTATTGTCGAGTGGCTCTATCAGTGCTAGTCAACTAGTATAAGGCAGTAGCGTTTGAAATACTACTCCTTTCCCCAGGGCTTAGGGGCAAGCCACGAGGAACAAGCTTTACGTTATTTGTCTTTGACCAGTTAGCCACAAGCTTTCTTCCTCAAATCCTCCGTTCTTCTTGACCTTTCGTCATTCTCGATTACTCAAGTCGGCACGGGCACGGTCTTACCTGCCTCCAGGAAACTAACAGCACCGCCGTCGTATCCGTGGTTGTAGATCAATCGCCTCATCAGGCGTTGGCTTTACTACCTGTGTCTCAAGTCAGACGCCCAAAAGGATTCGATGTTGCAATGAGGATCTGGCTGTGTCCTTTAAGCTACGAAACCGAGGCTGTCTCGGCACCACGAAGCCGGGGAATCCTACAAGTCCTTTCAGGACAGACAATCGCGACTTTGAGCCCGCTGACGACGGATTCAACCAACGACGCCGGATACAAGATATGCCTAGCCGGGCTGGTCCGTGGAGGCTGGTAGGGCTGATTGTCCAGGCGATCGTCTTGTCTAGGCGACAGTTCGACACCTGAATCTGACGAAAGCTTGGTCGCGATGGCGGCGGCTGTACCACGCTGATCGTGTTAGACTATACTAGAATCATCGTAGTTGACAATTGAGCAGCTGAGATTTGAATCCTTTGGGCGTCAACTAATGCGTGAGAGTCTGACAGACGATCCTATCGGAAGGGATAGAACGAGCTTGGTGTGACTGTCGGCGACTTTCCTGAGAGATGCCATTCAAGGTTATGGCGATCGACACATGTCCCTGAGGACCTAAGGACTTTCCCTACATTCACAACCTCCTGAGCACTTTCATATGGTAGGAGCGAAGAGGAGAAGAAAGTATATAAGGCCTCATCACCTCGCGGAATCCAGATTGGAACATGAGCTCAACTCATCACGCAATCACTTCACCTCAAAGCACACTCACTCACAACGACTTCGAGCAATTACCCAATCTGAACACTTCGCCATCAAAAAAACCCCCATTTTCAAAATGAAGTTCTCCGCCGCCGCCGTCACCACCCTCTTCGCCGCCTTCGCCGCAGCATTCCCCGCCGCGGAGCCAGTCCCCGTTCCTGCTCCCCTGGACTACGCCGCGCTGGCCAAGACCTTCCAAGGTACGAGTCTTTCTCCCACCCCTCCCATCGTAACATTCCTTCTCGGAGGTCTGTATTGCGAAATGTTCCCGTTGCTGACTTTGCTTCCCTACTAGAGCGCAGTCTCCTGCCCCGCGAGCTCGAGAAGCGCTGCGACTACGACTTCTACGAGACCTGCATGGGCACCTGCAACAACCCGACGTGCCCTGCTTGCAACATCGGATGCGTCATTGGGTGCTGCGGGTCTACTAAGTGCTGCTGAACGCGAGGCGTGGAACGTATCCAGGCCTGTGAATGGAGCAAGATCTACTCGGCAGTGGCTTCGGATGTAGAAGATGGTTCCATTTATGTTTGAGAAGATGGGAACATGAATCAATATCAGATTAAACAACTGTTTGTTCAAACTCGATGTACACCAACTCTGACAAGCCTCTTAAAGAGCACCATCAGAAATTTGGCTTGTGGTGACTTGTGTCTTCCCAAGATAGTGCCCACGCCTCTTGATGAGAAAGACGTCTTCTTCTCCGTCGTCCTTCATCTTGTGTAGTTACCCGAGTGAATAGTCAAAAAGAGGTGCCAAATGAATGTGTTCGATTCGTCATCAACTACGAAATGCCAGTAAAGACCGAGAAATCCAACACATGCTCCCAGATATTCGTGTATTATCCATCAAGTGGCGACACATCGCAACGCGCCTCGAAAAAGAAAGCAGAAAAGCGCAAGAGGTCAACGTCCCCCAATTACAACCCCTTAAAACCCGTAGACGTGGGTGATGGTAGGAGCGTCCGAGTTGTAGTCGATGTAGTGGTCCCCCGCGCTCGACGTCTTGTTGAGGTAGTGGTCGCCCGACGCGTCCACGAACTCGTAGTTGTACTTCTTGATGTTGGTGAACCACAGCCGGTACTCCCAGACCAGCCCGCCCTTGACGATCTTCCAGCGCGTGATGCCCGTCTTGGCGATGATGTCGGCGGAGGTGGTCTGCCAGTCGCCGCCCGCGGGCCAGTTGACCTCGACGTCGAAGGGGTCGAGCTGGGCGACGCGGGCGGAGAAGATCTCGGCGGGGGCGGCTTCGTTGGCCTCGGGAGCGTCGAGCTTGGGGGCGTTGATCTCGTAGGGGGCGCCGTTGGTGCTGGTGAGGCTCACGCCGGGGGCTTCGGTGGTAGTAGTGGAACTCATGTTGGTGTTGGAGATTTGTGGTTTGAAAGATGGGGTAGAATGTTCTGACGGTTGGGCTGGTGGAAGCTGTTGGAGGTTCTGATTGTTTTTGATGGTGAAGATGTGTGAGCTACTTCCTCGTTCTTGGAGGGAAAGCCAAGGGTATTTATCTTATTATGTTGCAGTGGGTCCGTCTTGAAGGAGATGCTGCCTGCTTCTGGGTACGCACCAATCTTCTCGTCCGGCTGAGTGATGAATTGCACCAAATCTCAGGTGAAACTATCCTTGGCGTGATATCGAAAGCCTCTATTGAGTCCAGACGCAACTTCGCAACACACCACCGGCGATAGTTTCCACATCCGAGTTGAAGAAAGGAACTCCTACACCAATACCGAGCCACATGTCGCGCAAAACCTCTTTCGATAGGCTGCCGAACGAGGGCAACTGGGGTTTCGCCGGGGTCCCGAAGACAAGACGGTGTCGGCGAGACATTGTGGCAATCGTCAACTTGAAGATACCACGTCCTATTCGCTGTCGCGAAACAGATTGTCGCTCATTCGAAATGCCGATTTCAGCTTTGCAAGTGCGCCCCTTGTAAATCCAAGAACGCGTTCTAGGCGAGGGAAGCTCAGCTGAAAGCCTGAACGGGCGTTGGAGTCCCCGAACTGAACACCTCCTTCCTGAATCCTCTCTCCACCTCGGCTGTGACCTCGACTGGGAGTGAGCCAGCCTCGTCACGAAGAGCATGTCAAAAGAGGCGTGTTGTGGCCGGAAGGGGAGTCTTGGGCGGTAAAGAAATGGTAGCATGGTTACTACTCGCCTGCTAATTCGACGGTGGGTTGTTTCAAAGGCAGTGATGGCTGTCGAAATTGGAACAAGCGTGGCCTGAAGCAGTTACCGGCCCATTTTCATCGGAGCTGAACTCCAGGCGCGGGGTTAGGCGGGAGGGGTGGTCCATCAGCCAGCCACACTAGCTGAATTAGAGCGGCTTAGCCTCGTGCCGCCAACTCAAGATGGGATACGCGCAAAGGTTTCCTTTCTTGGCCATCTAAGCTTGGGTATATCGAGAGATCCAAGCCGAGAATCAGGCAGACTTGTCAACTCGAGGTCCCTTCAATCTCTGCGCATGTGCGATGCTTTCGAGCTGTGCATTACTTAGCTAACTTACGCGCCGAAATTCAGTACTGACTTTGAATCTGTCCGGAGGAACGGCAAATCAGGAACATGTCGCCGGAGGCTGAAGACGGATCGTTCAGGTTCACTCTGCCCTTGTATGTGGTTGCCTTTGACGCTAGATGCGATGGCGGGCTCCATCGAGATATCATACGAAAACGAAGGCCTTTACCTTTCGGCCGGGAAGCAGCATCACCAGATTTGTATGATCTGTGCAATGTTGGCAGGCATCTTCTTGACGGGCAAGATAGCTATGCCCCGTACGTCGTTGTGGATACAGGACTTTTGAAACGCGCCCCGAGCGCTTGTGATCAGAAGCTATCTAAAGCCTGTTGCGTATCTCCCACACATAAACCCACCCACAGCTATTATGCCGTGTTTGCGGGGAGTTTTGGCAGGCGCGGTGAGGGCCGTACAAACGGAGGGTTGCTCTTGCTTAACTGGTGCCTATGGACAGACGCTGCCGGAACGGAGTTCTGCCGAGCTCCGATCCCTCCTCACCTACCTACCTACCTTCCTCACCTACCCTCCCACTCTCCTGCTTTGGTTTGACGTCGTCACAATTTCTCACGGTCGGGCGCTCCCTTGCAACCCGTTGTGTTCGTCAAAACCGCCTCGCTGCCCCATCGGCCAACCTGGAGACAGCCCAAGCAGGGCTAACATCGTCCTCCTCATTCTTGTCCTACAGAAAAGCGTCCAGTACAACGGCCGTACCCGACCATTTATCCGTCATCGTCATTGTTGGCACGCCTTCCACATCGAATACCACTGCTTATCCAGTATTTAGAAACAGCACCCCTCTGAAGAAAGCCAGCGCTCGAGTCGTATCAAGGCCGCGGTACGATGCCGAAAAGACTGTCTCACGGCGCCTACTCAGTAAGATGGATATATCCATTAGAGGTGGAGCAGATCGCTGCAATGAAGATGCTGGACGAGACACATGAAAGCTTGGCGCAGTCATCAACCGATCATAATGCCTACAGCCTTGAAAGCATCAACGGCTACAACGTGGTTATTGCCGGACTACATGGGCCTGGAAACGTCGCAGCAGCCACTGTTGTCACCCAGATGAGGACAACATATCCGAATTTACGTTACGGCCTGCTAGTTGGCATCGGGGGGGGGATTAATCAAGCATTCCAGTCACAAAATGACGACAAGTCCACCTGCTTCCTTCACATACCTGGGGAAGAAGATGCTCAAGTGGACAGAATTACAGGAGAGATCGAGATCTTTACCGACAATACGGTGCAAGCGCTCGAGAGAAGGAAAAGGCTCAACGCGGACGAGAAGCAAGTCATTCACGAGAGACTCACAAGGGTCCGTCACCGAACCTATCTTTGGGTCCATCTTGTATGCAAAATGCTGCAAGAAATGTACGCCATAACGAAGCCAAGTCTCGAGACCTTTTTTTGATACGCTTCCCGAGACGGTAGAGAAGACCTACCAAGCGATCTTGTGCAAGAGCAGCGACCGAAAAATGGCCGAGATATTTCTACAGATTATCGTTGCAGCCACACGACCCTTATCCTTGAAGGAGATGGCAACAGCATTTGCAACATCTCAAAAGAGCCGCGACTCACTCGCACATCCTCAACCGGAGAGAGAAGAGCGATTCGAAATAACAATTAGAAATATCTGTGGCCTATTTGTGACCATCTTTCACTCCAAGATTTACCTGATTCACCAGACAGCGAAGGAGTTCTTGGTTCGGCAACAACTCGAGCGCCCCTCGACAGCAAACCTGAGCTGGGAGGCATCGCTGTGGTCAGGTGATTCTAGCCACATCCTTCAGCAAATCTGCGTTACCTATCTCCTAATTACGGGCAATGCCCATTCAATCGCCGAGGACGACCTTGGTGACGAGAGTTCACTCGAAGACTTTGCCGCCCAGAACGTTCTTTTCAATTATTCAGCAAAGTACTGGGCTGAGCACGTCAGAAACTCAATTCCAATAACCGGAACGCGGTTGCAACACTACTTGCTGAAAATTTGCGATGTCAGCTGGAAGGGATGCTTGCTGTGGTTTCATTACCACTTGATGCGGGCGACGGGGCGTTACTACAAAGCGCCCAAGTTCACTTCTCTGATGATAGCGTCCTATGTCGGGGCCGGGGAGACCGTGAGTCATCTGCTCCAGGGAAACACCACCGCCGGGGTGAACAGGGAGGACATCATTTCCAACTCGGCACTGTGGTATGCTGCAAGCAACGGGCACGCGGCCGTCGTCGAGGAGCTGCTAAGGACGAGAGACTTGATGGGGCTGCTGCGCCGGAACCCAATGGCTTTCGAGAGAGCACAAAACGACCCGAAAGGCTTGCGCGAGGAGACGCCCCTTCTGATCGCAGCCAAGAACGGGCACGAGGCGGTTGTGAGACTCCTTGTCGAGAAGGGGAATGCTTCGGTCGACTTGCACGACAGCGTCCATCGGACGCCGCTTTCGCACGCTGCGGAGAATGGCCACAAGTCGATCGTCAAGTTTTTCCTGAGTAAAAAGGCAAATCCCAACCTGGAGAGCAAAGATGGCAAAACCGCTTACATGTACGCGAAGGGCCGCGAGCGGGGGGCGATCTGCGAGTCCTTGAAACTATTTCATGAAGAGTGGGAATGGGAAAGGGGACGAAAACGAAGGGAGCAGGCCGAAATGAAAGTCACGAATGCATCGATTGGGGGCATTCTTTCCATTTCATCGCCTCGTCAGGTCCGGAAACCCTAGGACAACACCTTTATAGTGTTGGTTGCTTCTTGCTGTCCTATTTTCAGTGCTGGCAACCGCTCGGAATGCCTCAAGGACCCAAGGAGCAATGTGTGTATCTGGAATCAGGGAATTCATTTTCAAGTTGTCATGGCCGTCTTTCATTGCATCGGTAATCATGGCATGAAACAGCTCGGCCACAGCGTATGTCCATAACGAGAGTCATGGGGAGCGCAAAACCCGGATCAGCCCAGTAATTTTACTGGCTTTTTCGTTTCATTTCAGGTTACTCTCTTGGGTTCCTGCATATGCCGCCCACTTCTGACTGGCGGGTGGAAATGAGCTACAACTGAGGTAGGCTGACAACCAAAGCTATGGGGGGGATCCGATGCCGGGGTGCTTCGCACTATAAGAGTATAACCAAGCGGTAGAACCCACACAATCAGTGGCTTTTAGCGACCCAAAACCATTCGCCAACCATTGGGTGCTCACCATCGTCGGTTGTTGATTGAAGTACCGTTTCGCCGTCAATTATTCGCCCGATGCCGCCGAGATGAGCTTATACAGACAGTTGGTTGACTCGTCTCGAAGCATCTGCGGGCTAGACAGGTTTCGCTGGGCACTACGATACGCCACGCTAGAGCCGGGCACAGGTTCCCAACCGATCAGCTGCAGGCTGACAGAATCCTCCCTGGGCGTTTCGAGGGGAACCTACGAGGCGCTGTCGTACGCCTGGGGCAACGCCGCAAACCAGGCGAACATCCAACTGGATGGGCAGTCGTTCCCCGTCACGCGAAATCTCGCGACGGCCCTGTCGTGTCTGCGACACCCGAAAAAAGAGCGAGCTCTCTGGATCGATTCGATCTGCATCAACCAGGGCGACGCAGCCGAGGCCGCCCTGCAGGTCCGGCGCATGTGGGCCATCTACCGGTGCTCCTCCAGGGTCGCCGTCTTCCTGGGGGACGCCGGCCCCGGCACCAGGAAGGCGTTCAAGCTCGTCAAAAACCTGGCCCGCAACGTGCGTCACGGGGACTACCCGCGCATCACCGCGATGCTCGCCGACGAGGGGCTGAGAGAGTCGTGGGGGGCGCTCCAGGAGCTGATGGCCCGCCCCTGGTGGAACAGGGCCTGGGTCGTGCAGGAGTACGCGGTCGCGACCGACGTCGTCTTCCTCTGCGGCAAGCTGAAGATGCCGGGCGAGACGTTCAGCAAGGCCCTCGACATCCTGGGCGACTACAAGTGGAACGCTCCCATCCCGCCGGGGCGGGAGTATTTCGTCCGGCACGTGATTCCGACGCCGATCAGCCACCTGTCGAAGACGCGGACGGAGTACCAGGAGACTGGGCCGGAAGGGCGGACGGTTGATCCCGTGAACGTGCTGTATCGCTTCCGGGGCCGTGAGTCGTCCGACCCGCGGGACAAGGTGTACAGCCTGTTCCACTTGATGGGCGACAATGCGATGCTCAAGCCGGATTATGGAAAGTCGGTCCAGTCTTTGTACAAAGACGTCGTTCGGGCGTCTATTGAATCGTCGAAGTCGCTGGTCGCCTTGAACCACCACAACAGGACAGTCCCTTGCGGCGTGCCTGGACTGCCAACGTGGTGCCCGGACTGGACCGTCCCCCGTGGGCTTGGGCCGAGGATTCCGCTTTGGTCGAACGGCTACACCGCCGGGGGTGACGGAGGGCCATCGGTGAGATTCGAGGGCGAAAGCCTCATTCTGAAGGGAAGAGTTCTAGAAAAGGTCTCCTGGGTCACGACCTTTGAACCGACAACCTTTAAGAACAGGGGCATCCTTCTGGATCTTATCAAGACCGCAGAGGCTAGATACCTGCGCGAGAGGCTTGAGGCTAACATGTCAAATCGCAATGAGCCGCTCGATGCCTTCCGCCGGACGATAGTCGCTTCTCGTATTAGAGAGAAGGGCCCTCGAAACGAGTTCACAGTCCTAGGACCCTCAGAAGCCGACGAGCTGTGGGAGGCATGGCTCGAGACCATTGAAGACGAGTCGTCAGGTGCTTTGCAAGGGAAGGCGAAGATCTACGGCGACGCGATGTATACTGCACTCGTCGGACGATCGTTCTTCCTCACGGAGAGTGGTCGTCTGGGACTAGCGGACATTCCAGTCCAGCCTGGCTGCATTTTGGGAGTTTTCCCTGGTAGTCGTGTTCTTCTTTGCCTCCAGGAAAGAGAGTCGGATACTCCCGAGAGGACGTGTCATCTTGTGGGCGAATGGTAAGCCGGACAATCTTCGTCATGAACTCTGGTCTGCCAGTCAAACTTTGAAACTGACAACTACAGTTACCTGCATGGTTTCATGGACGGCGAAGCCATGGACACGGACGATCCTCTTGAGGAGATACGTCTCATATGACACTAAGAAACAGCATGAGAGCACGCCAAGTAACCGTGCGACGTGTAGGACTAACTGTCCAAGGCACATTCACTGCAGCACTCCAACTCACTTTCAACAAGAGCTCCAAATCACTCGATGAGAGCTTCAAGATGGTCATCAGATATCACTTTCACCTTGCCTCGAGGCACCTATTCACCGTCACCGGGCCGTGTTTCCCAAGACGGCAACTGGCTCGTGGGCGGGGCAACTCGGCAGCCGAGGCCCCACAAAAGCCGCCGAAAGCACCTGTGGCGTCGCAGCTATTTAAGGTGCTGATGACGCCCCACAGCGCGCGGGCTGCACCGTTCGCCCCCGTCACCCGTTCCTTTCCTCCACAACACCACCACCCCGGGGATTCTGACAGCTTCACGATCGCATTGAAAGTTCACGACAGCGCAGCGTGTATTTGTTCAAGCTTTTGAATTTCGTCATATTTTCTCCCGTCATTGTTATACCCGGGTTGTTTCCGCGTTGATTTTTGTAGCATCATCGTTGGTCGCTTGAAGCTTCTCCCCTCACATCACCATGACGTCCAGCGACTTCACCCACGTCCCGCCGCCATGGAAGCTGAAGGGAGACATCTACCTCTTCAGCTTCTGGACGCCGAGGAAGCAGGCGGAGCACCCCCCGACCATCACCTACTCCCCCCTCGAGGCGAACTCCTCCTTCATTAATCCAGAGGGGAGCAGGCCCCTCGGCGGCATCAGCATGATCCAGATCATACGGTACACAGAGAGCCCCGTGGGGCCCTACGACGAGCTCATCCTCAGCCCTGGGTTTCACGAGTATACGGTCGAAGAGAACGGCAGACGGGTCAAGAAGAAGAATGCGCGCATCACGAGGATCTATGTCTCCCAGAAGTACACTTGCTGGAACGGCCGAAAGAGTGAGTCTCATCATCATTGATGTCTGCTGTACGGAGCACCCGCTGACCTGAGGACCAGACTGGAACATCCCCAAGCACCTCGCCGCCTTCCAGTG
Source organism: Colletotrichum musicola (assembly GCA_014235935.1). Taxonomy (NCBI): domain Eukaryota; kingdom Fungi; phylum Ascomycota; class Sordariomycetes; order Glomerellales; family Glomerellaceae; genus Colletotrichum; species Colletotrichum musicola. Next base: position 24,192 of record WIGM01000379.1, on the reverse strand, counting down.
GACAGAAAACCCCGACGGGAGCACTTCCGTCAAGGTCTTTCCCCACGACACAAGCGGCGACGTTAAAGAGTCCTCCGCCAGCACCACACCTCTCTTCCGCGCGACCTTCAAGCCAGTTCCCTACGTGCCCTCCTTTCCGCTCTCGCTGAACCTGCTGTCCTTCGCGGGAATCGACGCCACGCTCGTACAGCCCCCGCTGCCCGAGGGCAACGGCAGCCAAGGTGAGCTGCCGGGGACGGACCGATGGTGCAGCGTCGCGCCGGGTCAGACTTCGAGGAAGGCGGGCCTGGGGTGGTTCGACATCCGGCAGGCGGACGAGGATGGAAAGGTCGCCGAAGACGGCCATGAGAACTTCTGGCCCGGCTTGGGGCGCTGGCAGCTGGGGATCAGGATGGAGGACTCCGACGTCACGTTTGCGGCGCCCAAATACTGGGATGCGCCCAAGTCTGTGTTGTAGTCTCGGCGTGGGGGGCTTCGGCGACGTTTGGGTACTTGCCGTAAGCTGTATTGTATGAAGTAGTATTGCAACTGACTTGTGACGTTTACCTGTCCTTTGAAGGATGGCATCTGGAAACAACGCCCTTCATGAGACGATATACTTAGAGCAAAGAGTGAATCTAGTCATGAGTGGGCTCAACCCAGGTTCCTCAAATTTTGACTCTGTGTTAGGGCCGGAACACATATAAACCGCAGGTTGTTAGGTGAGATGAGTAAGTCACTTCAACTCACGACTCATCACCCCGCCTTCTTCCCGTTCTGGAAAACAGTTAGGCATCCGGGCCGTTCCACTCACACCTGATACGAGCCCGAAGGTCAGGGGGCTCTTCATACGAGGGTGCAGGGGATCATTGGGCTCTGTGACTCAGCTTCCTCGCCAAGCTCGACGGGTCCAGCCGCTTGCCACGCGGCAATGTCTCATTATGACTTGCAGCTGCACGCTCGGACTCCGGAGCCGCATCGCAAGACTCGTGGCACCGTGGACGCGTGGTGGAGCTCTCGTCGAGAGAGCGGATTCAAAGACCGCGATCAGACATAGCATCAGCGAGAATCATAATACGTTACTGTAATCGATCGACAAAAAGCATCAATTATGTCGCTGGATCGGATGACGTTCTCCCGAAATAGGGAATCCAGGCTCAAGGTCTGCTTCGCAGGATATCAGGTGGTCATCAATCGTGATTTCATTCACTTTTACACTCTATCTTCGCTAAAGCAAACAGATCACCTCCGCCTCAAGCGCGGATTCTCTCCTGGCCGACCTTAGCAGCGTGCTCCAAGCCATCGGCGGTCTCCGCGGGCAGCGAGAGGAAGGGCGAGTGCGAAGCCTTGACGGTGTAGGAGAAGCCGTTGGGGCCCAGCGAGCCGGCCATGGCCTCCTGGATGCCGAGGGGGATGGCCTTGTCCTCGGTGCAGATGAGGAACATGCTGTCGATCTCGTGCCAGGGCTCGTAGGTGACGACGTCGGAGAAGACGGGGGCCGACTGGTGCTGGAGCTGCGCGACGGCGGCCTTCTGGGCCTCGGGCTCGACGTCGTGGTAGAAGATCTCCTCCGGCGTGTTGGCGTAGACGTGGCCGGACTGTGGACGGTAATTTTTAGCATCATTCTCACTGTAAGCGGCCTTCTCTCGCAGCAAAAAGAACTCACCTCCTTGAAGTCCATCCAGGGCAGGAACTGGCCGCCGAGCATCTCCTTGATGGACTTGCCGACGGGCACGACGAAGGCGGTGAGGTAGACGAAGGTGATGACGCCGCCCTTCTTGCCCTCCTTGGCGCGCTGCTTGTAGCCCAGGCCCTTGACGGCGTTGGCGCCGACAAGGCCGCCGTACGAATGCACGACGAGGACGATCTCCCTGCCCTCGTCGGCGTACTTCTCGACCACGGCCCTGACGGCGGCGGCGTCGTCGGCCAGGCCTTTCACGGGGGGCTCGGCGCCGACGGAGGGGTAGGCGACGGCCTCGACGGGGTAGCCCCTCTCGACCAGGAGCTTCTCGAGGGGAGCGTAGCAGGTCTCCTTGTGCCAGGCGCCGGGGGCGAGGACGAAGGTGGGCTTGCCGGCGGACATGATTGCGTTTGTTGGTGGTTTTTGAGGAGAGGCTGGGAATAGGCAGTTGTTGAGAGAGGTTGGCAAGAAGTCTTGTAACTGGAGTTACCCCGAAAGGAAGCGCGTTGAAGATCTTAAATACCGCCGCCAAACTGATGAACAGTGCCGCGAACCAAGTCCCCCACTATGGTTCATCCCTCCCCTACTTGTTTTGGTCTCCTTTTGAATTCGTAATGCAGCTATCCCCCCGGCAAGATCCCTGCCGAGCATTGAGCCCCTGATAATCGGAAGTCGGAAAACCCTTGCCCAACACTTGAGAAGTGACAGCAATTGCAGCGGTTTCTCTCGTCGAGCTGCGAGGGTTGTGTCGGCGGGGTCTCGGCGACTCATGAGCTCGCATCCGTTGCGGAGCATTCTTCAGCGCTGCAACCCTTTCCCCCTCTCGACGGGGGAGATGATATCGTCCAATAATGCCTCGGGTTATAGCCTGACGGGTCCATTACACGAGGTTCGTGCGCATCCAACAGGGTCCGTTGCCCAGGGGCTCGTCTCGCTCATCGGGGCTGCCACGAGACGTTACGACTCTGTCGCTTTTATCTCATCAATCTCGGATTCGAGAGCTCCAATTCTGCCGTTCGCTTTGCCGATAGCCCCTCTAGCATGGTTACATCAGAGGGACTTTGTTTCCTGTAGAGAAGCGTTGCCCCGGGGTTGTTTTGCGGCTGTGCGGCCGAGCCCACGTGTCTGTTGCATGGGGCTCCGTCGGATGCAGGGTCTGATGGACTAATGGAGGGGCTGCTCACACTAGCAGAACGATCCAGGAGGAGGGGGCTTCGTTGGAATATGACAGGATGTCGGAACGAAACAGATCCATGGTCGTCGATGCTATCGCCATGGGTGCCGTTTCGACTTCATCCTCGAGGTTCAGTCCCTCCTTAGCCAGAAATGCCTTGGAAGTCGTGCCATATTCCAGACAGCATCCCAAGTATCGGGCTCCACGACGCCCGGTGGTCAGCAGCTCGTCAGCGTGCGGCTTCTGAGCCCCAACAAAGCCCCGGTGATTGAGGGGTTTGTCGGTGGACACTATTTCCGTTGATCGATGCTTCACCGCCAAAACGGGCTGTTCTGATGATCCGTTAGCTTCGTTTTGAGAGACGTGTGAGCTCCATCGAAATGGATTCGGTCGGGATACGATCCCGTTGATTTTGGGAAACTACCGGCGGTGGCCGGCAGTTGAGTGTCGATCGTTTTTCGATAAAAGACTTCGAGTGCAGGGGTGCACGGCCAGGGTCTCGAGGGCATCGCAGCTCTGTCAACTCTGAACGTCAGCCTCCCTCCTTGCTGACGCACCGCGCTTCGAGAAATACACAGAAAGGCCGTCGTATGCCTTCTGCATGTGGCCTCAAGAGAAGCAGATTCAAGGCTGCAGCTGACAGATGTCAGGGGTGCACACATGGGAGGAAGCGCTACGCCTTGGTAAGCTGATGGCCATGCCCTGAAGGCCAAAAACGTGCTGATAAGGTAGGGCTGAATCAACTAGAAATGGAAATTCCATATAACTGGTCACATTTCAAGCGGGAGCTCTTACTGCGTGCTTGATCTCGTTTGTGCATGAAATCCCCAATCATCACAGCAAGGATGATGTCGAGAGTGACACCAATGACGATGCTTCCAAGCAATGTGTATCTTGAAGCAGGCTATGAGTGGAAGAAGCGCAGCATCCTCAGTAGCATTCTCCTCCGACGACCAGCCGTTTCTCCCACAAAGCCCTTGCGCTTGTTGAGTAGGCTCGAGGAAATTCGATCGATGCTCGATCGTGTAGGTGTGATAAGTCGTTCCTCATTCCGAAGGAAACGCCTGATTGTCAGCTGCGCCTCAAGATGCACCACATGCAATAATCAAGCCTCAATGCCGATATGCGTGACTGGCATGCTTTACCTTTCATTTGCTTCAGACTCGGTACCTAAGGCTGAAGTTGAGGCCAAAGAATACTGTCTCAAGTGACACAGGAGCCGTTTAGGTTCTTAACTTACCTCGAGGCTACTAGAAGTCTCTCGGGACTCAAACAATTAGTCGTAAGGTTTCAATAGTCCCTAACTGAGTCGGTTGCAACTTGCAACCACTAAGCCGAGAAGTCTAGCCCATCAGCCCTCCACAATCCGATCAGCAACGATTGGTTAACGCTCGTAAGCAGAACAAGTCACGAGAGCTCCCGAGTAACGTAGGGCAAAGTGAGGTTTCATTGTTTGACGTCGATAACCGCGCGTCCTGGGGAAACAAGCGGCAGCCGACGTCTCACAGCGTCGTGATGCAGTTGGTCGCGCCGTGAGTGATTGGCCTGCAGGAAATGTCAGCTCTAGTCAACGGTCTCAGCAAATAGTTAGTCGCCACATTCCTATGAAATGCGTTCGGTCCCCCATGCCGCATACCGGCTGCACTGTTCTGGCTAGCGGCTCGGCTTCCCATGGGTCAGCACTACCTGGCCTAGTACGAAGTGGTAGGCAATCGAAAGGCCGGGATGAATGGAAAAGTACCAGAATTGTCTTGTCGTAAGCCTAAAAGTGCGCAAGTGCGAGTAAGGCAGCCTTCCGCCTGTCCGTCTGCCTGACCGACATGGCCGCGCGGGTGGCCTCACCGCACGCCCACTCCCAACGCCACGGCACTTTAAGAATGAAGCCTGACCCCACGAGCCTGGTGCTTAGGGTTTGTGGGTGACACTTTGGCGTTTATCTTTTCTGCATTAGCGGTTTTCCTTTTGTCTGCTGCTATTTCTCTCACACAACGATAACAATACAACACAACACGCATAGATCATCATAATCATGGGCGACATACTCAGGTTCACCAAGGCCTCGTTCCTCTCCGGGGCCACGGACGCGACAACACAAGGGCTCGGCGACCTCCTTGAGCGCAGCGCGCCGGGCTTCGCGTCGCTGCAGCGCTTCTTCTCGCGATGGCTCCGGGTCGACCTGGCGACGATAGTGCTGCTCATCTCGTTCGGCGGCGACATCCCGCGGGCCATCTCGGGCCTGCAGAAGCTGTGGACGCAGATCTACTGGTGGATCACGCGCTTCTTCACGGCGTCGATATCCATCGCGAGCAACGACAAGCTCAACCGCGAGGTGCTCAACTGGCTCGGCGCCCACGTCCTCGCCCGCCAGGGCACCCGCATCCTGACGGCCCGAACCGAGGTCATCCAGAACGACGCCTGGTACGACCGTAAGCCGATCGAGCGCGACGACCTGCATCACGAGAAGAGGGTCCCCGTGCAGTACCTGCCGACCTTTGGCACCACCTGGTTCGTCCACGACGGCGGCTTCTTCATGGTCCGCCGCGTGCCGTCCCGGAGCACCGGGTCCTACTTCGGCATCCCGGACGAGTACTCGGCCGCGCCGCAGGGCGACGAGCCGCTCGTCGTCATGCGCCTGGGGCGGTCCATCAAGCCCATCAAGAGCTTCCTCGACAACTGCAGGGACTTCGCCGACAAGCAGCGCGAGAGCTTCATCACGGTGCGCGCGACCAAGAACCAGTACGGCCAGGAGTCCTGGGACACGACCATACTTCGCCCCATCCGGCCGCTTGAGACGGTGCACTTTGAAGACAAGACGAAGAACGAGCTCATCGCAGACATCAGCACTTACCTGCACCCAGGGACCCGGGCCTTTTATACAGAGAGAGGGATTCCCTACCGGAGGGGCTACCTGTTCTACGGGCCCCCTGGAACGGGCAAGACGTCGCTCTCCCTCGCGCTGGCGAGCCACTTCAGCCTCGAGCTGTACCTGGTGCACATCCCGAGCATCCGCGGCGACAACGACCTGGAGAACTTGTTCACGGCGCTGCCACCCAAGTGCATCGTGCTCCTCGAGGACATCGACGCGGTGGGGATCGAGCGGCGCAAGCGGCTGGACTCGGACGGGGCCGGTTCGGACGACGATGACGACGACGGCGCCAGCGACACCAGCTCTGAGAGAGACTTCGCGCGGACGCGGTGCACGCTGTCCGGTTTGCTCAACGTGCTCGACGGCGTCGCGTCACAGGAGGGCCGTATCGTTCTTATGACGTCCAACGTCGCGCACAAGCTCGATAAGGCGCTTGTCCGGCCGGGCCGCATCGACCGGATGATCTTCCTCGGCAATATATCGCAGCAGAGCGCGCGGGGCATGTTCGAGCGGATGTACCGGCCCCACCGCCATCCCGGGACGGGTGTCCTGGCCGGGAAGCAAGGGGCGGACGACGGCGACGAGAAGAAAGCCCCGCAGGACAAAGAGGCGGGATTTGACGAGCTAGCGGACGAGTTCTGCGGAGAGATCCCGAACGACGTATTCACGCCGGCTCAGCTTCAGGGCTACCTGCTCAAACACCGAGGCGATCCCGCCGTGGCCGCCGCGCGGGTCGCGGAATGGGTCGTCGAGGAGCGGGGAATCATGGAGGAGGCGCAGCGGCGGAAGAAGGCCGAGGCCACGAGGAAGGCGAAGAAGAAGAAGCAGCTCAGGGCGAAGGCGCTTAAGGCCCTCGCTTCCGGCCTAGATGCTGAGGCCGGTGCCGAGGAACCGACGGAAGACGCGGACAAGTCCAAGAAGGAGACGACGGCTACGACCGAGGAGGGAGGGGACTCTGCGGTTAATAACGAGTCGGAAGAGACGTCGACGCCCAGTGACCAAACGCACAAGTCCGATGGGCCCAATGGCGAGAAGAAGGCGGATACGAAGGCATCTACGAACGGCGTTGCGGAAGATTCGGGAGTGTCTTAAAAACCGCGGTGGTGCTAGTGCAGGACCAAGGACGTTGGCATTCTTTTTTCGTCACCATAGCAGGGCGTTTTAGGCGAATGGTCTTGTTTCTCGGACCAAATCTTTTTAGCCAACCCGTTGACAACAACGCAAGTTTTAGGCTTGTCGAAGGGCGCAAGTCCGACTTTAATACGAGCTAGTTAGCCGATGCCGTCGACGCAAAGAGTCTAGTCTTGTTTTTGTTGCATCCGCGCCAAGCAGGCAGCCAATTTGGGGGAGCCGCGGGGCCCATGCAGCACAGCAGGGGTAAATCTCGTCTCACCTCAGTAAGCCGCCCCCGACGTGTTTTCACGAGAAATCATCACGCATTCCTTCTTTTTTCCCCTCTCTTTTTCCTTTTCGGGCGTCCTCATTGACATCATAGCGACCCAATACTCTAAAGAGGAGTTGGCAAGTCGTATTCTCGTTCTTTAAAGGAGACTATATGTGCAACTCCCCCCACACACTCGTTTGTCTATCTTGACTACGCGCCAAAGTCACTCGTTTCCGCTTGGCATCACAGCAACTGAGTCTTGGCAACTTGGCTTCAGTCACAGTTCAAGCTCTTGCAATCTTAATAACAACATCATCATCAACTCTCCAAGATGGGCGCGTCTCTGGTTTCCGCCCTATCGGGCGCCCTCCTCCTCGCCGTCAGCCTGCCCGGCGCGGCCGCCGACGAGGTCAAGATCAGCTCCCGCGACGAGATCGTCAAGTCCTCCGGCGCCCTCGCCAAGAGCTTGATGACCTTCTACAAGGGCGACGAGCCCGGCCAGATCCCCGGCATCCTCCCGGGACCCCCCACCAAGGGCGGCGACGGCGACTACTACTGGATCCACGCCGCCGGCTTCTGGGGCGCTTACCTCGACTACCAGCACATGACGGGCGACGACTCCTTCCAGGACACCGTCGTCAAGGGCATGGCCTTCCAGGCCGGGCCCAGGAACGACTACCTCCCGCCCAACCAGACGGCCGCCATGGGCAACGACGACCAGTGCTTCTGGGGCTCGGCGGCGATGCTGGCGGCCGAGTACCAGGTCAAGGAGGCCGGGGGCAACGTCTCTTCGTGGCTGGACCTGGCCACGAATGTATGGACGACCCTGGCCGACCCGTCTCGCCACGACGATACGTGCGGCGGCGGCCTGCGCTGGCAGATTGCGTCCTTTAACACCGGCTACGACTGGAAGCAGAGTGAGTATTCCCACGGAATGCGCGTCAGGATAGTAAGTGCTCACACGGCTTGATATAGCAACTGCCAACGGGTGCTTCCTCACCCTCGGCGCCCGCCTCGCCCGCTTCACCGGTAACGACACCTATGCCAAGCACTCCGAGGAGACGTGGGACTGGCTGGCGCGCGTCAACTTCATCGACAACGCGACCTGGGCCGTGTACGATGGCGCCCACGTCGAAAACAACTGCACCGATATCTCGAAGCTGCAGTGGTCCATGAATGCCGCCATCCTCATCGAGGGCGCCGCCTACATGTATAACTTCGTAAGCCAACCCCTGCTCTCCGTTAATATTGATCCGTCTTGGAATAGCGGACGACAACCAGACCATAGAACCATAAGATGCTAACACCCGCAGACAAACGGCGCCGACGTCTGGCGCGAGCGCGCCCAGAAGCTCACCGCCGCAACCCTGAAACTCTTCTTCCCCGGCGGCGTCGCCTACGAGGTGGCCTGCGAGGGCAAGAAGGGCTCATGCCCCTCGGACGCCCTCTTCATGAAGAGCTACCTGCACCGCTACCTCGCCTCCGCGACGCAGGTCGCCCCCTTCCTCGCGGTCGACGTCCTGCCCGTCCTCAAGACCTCCGCCCAGGCCGCCGCCAACCAGTGCAAGACGTCCGACGGCGGCGCCGTCGTCGAGGAGTGCGGGCTCTACTGGAACGCAACCGAGTACCTCGGCCCCGCCGAGGACAAGACCACCGGCGTTGGCGAGGGCGTGAGCGTGCTGTCTGCGATTTCTGGGCTGCTCGTTGCGGACGCCGAGGTTCCTGCGACCGCGACCGGGGCCGGCTCCGGTTCCGGCTCCGGTTCCGGCTCCGGGTCTGGTTCGGCGACAACCTCCGGAGGGGCGGCGGCTTCTTCTACCAACGCCCCCTCCGCGGCGGGGCGGTTTTCCGCTGACGTGAAGACGCCTCTTCTCGTTGGCGTCTTGGCCGCTCTCGCCTGGGCGCTTTGAGATGTTTCAATGTATCCGTCATCCACTTAAAAGCGACTTGAGTCAACGGCATTATTGTGACCATATTGCATTGTAAGACCCTTTGAAAAACTCATGGTCATGAGCTCTGTAAATACTAGGTAGAAGAAAGGAAACCGTTGTCGTTTGACACGTATCTTCATGAGATCCGATGCGAAGTCGTACTGCCTCATAAAACAAGCCAGCATCATTCGTGAAGCTCCCAAACGCCATCCCCACGTTTGGTCATGCCGGGCTGAGCACTTCAATTGAGCCCCGTTCCGTTCCCGAAACTCCGATACGGAAAAGACATAAACATCGTGATATGACGGCAGACATGCCGGCATCCTACCACCCCCCACCAGGCTCATCACCTGTGCAGCCTCCGGCCGCCCTGCAGGTACTCCTGCGTGTCCTGCAGCACGATCCCAGTCTCGTCCTCGTCGCTCATCAGATACCTCGGCACGGCCGCGGACCCAAGCCCGATGAGCGTGTTGTGCATGTCCTTGGGGTTGATCGTGTCCTTGGCGTAGTGGCCCTGGTCGACCAGGTAGTCCCCCGGCAGCATCTGCTCGACGTCCATCGTGTAGGAGTGGTAGTCGGACGGCACCGTCGACACGACGTCGAAGACGGGCTCGAGGTGGTCGACGTACGACGCGCTCCCGAGCTCGTCGAAGTCGTCCACCGTGCCTGCGTGCGAGTACGTCTGGTAGTCCTGTTGCATCTGCGCGGCAGCGAAGTCGACGTCCGCCGTGGCTGATTTATGGTGCCGGCTGCCCGAGCTGCGTGTCGTTGTCGTGGCGCCTGGGACCAGCGTGGTGGTGCCGGTGGCCACGGACATGTCCTCCTCCATGCCCTCCCAGCTCGCGTCAGCGTAGTCTGAGAGCTGGTATGTGGTCGCGCCGTAGCCGACGCCGGCGCCGGCGCCGAGAGCGCGGCTGTACCCGCCGGAGCTGGCGGACGGGTATGCGCTTGAGGCGTCGGTAGACGGCGACGCCCCGGCGCTCGAGCCCGAGACCCCGCGGTAGTCCCGGGACCGGTCCGAGTCGGCGTCGCTGCCGTCCGAGTCGTACATGTGGGCGGCGTAGCCCCTTTCCCATCTGTCAACCGCTTTTTCCATGGCCTCGAACATGAGCTGCGCAGGCAGGAGGCAGGGCATGTAAGAGTCGTGGTCTAACGCGAACTGAGTCAGCTTCATGCACAACAATCACATGCTTCCTTGGCAGACGGATGACGTACAGATTTCGACGCGCTTCGCCCACTCTTCCTGACCGGGGAAGAGCTTCATGAGAAGCTTGTGGCGGTACTTGTAGTCCAGCGACTGGCCGCTGGCCCTGACGGAGAGGCTCTCCAGGACCCGGTGCTGCTCCTCCGTGAGCAGCGGGGGCTCGTGGGGCGACCAGATCTTGGTACAGCTCCGGGCGTGGGAGGATTTGGACTCGGCCGGCTTGGAGCCGTACCGGGCGCCGCAGTTGTGGCACTGCTTGTCGCTTCTGAGATGGACTCTCTTGATGTGCTCACTAACACGGATCTGGTCAGCTTTAAAGCCCCTATATGCATAGACCGGACTCCGGCGAGGAAGTGGGTCTGTACTTACATGAGCTTTCCGATGCCCCCCTTGATGTTGCCGTCAGTACAGGAGTTCCGGACGTGGGTAAAGGCCGCCGGGTTTCTGATGAATAGGGGGCAGGCCAGATTGACGCTCTTCTCGTCGACGTGGTCGTGGTGGTGGGGGCGGTGCTGGGGGAGGCCCATCTCCCTCCTGAGCTCCGTCATGAGGAACTCCTTCATGCCGGACCAACCCACGGGGGACTCAGGGGTAAGCTGCTGCTGCTGCTGCTGCTGCTGGAAGATCTCGACGGGGACGTTGGTGGACAGCTTGGGCCGCTTGTCCGCGACGTGGCGGGAGGCGCGGTGGCCGCCGCCGGTGCTGCTGCCGCTGCTGGACTCACGGCTTCGCTGCCGGGTTCGCTTGCTGCTCTCTCCCATGGCCGCTGACGACGGGGGATGATGACCAGATCTGCTGGTGGTGGTGGGGGGCCGCCGGGTCGCGGAGGGAGTCGACGTGGTGCGTGAGCTCCTTGAGCTTGTCGATGCGTTGGTAGTGGTTCTGGCGGATGTTGAACTCGCTCGGCTCGGCGAGCTTGACGATGGTCGCGGGATAGTTGTCTTGCTGCTCCCGGACCCAGGCTTCCGTCAGGCGGCTGCTTGGACCGAGTGTCTTTGGGTCTTTGCGAACGACGGCGTCGAGGGAGAAGGAGGGCTGTTGCTGCCGAGTGAATGGACCTGGCGATCTGGTAGATCTGGGGAGCGAAGTCAGTCTTGGGGTTCCCTGGAGCAAGAGCAGATGGTGAAGACGCCGGCGAGCTTTCATCCCTGACTGGGACTTCGCGTCTACTGACCTCTTTGGCGTGTTGTTGAGCACCATTCGGTTCAAGTCATCGACATGGGGAAGAGGCGACTGATCAACCCTGAACACGCAGCGAACAGGATAGATACAACACAAGGACAGCCACACAGGGGACTTGAAAGGGGTTTCTGAACAAGCGGAATCGTACTCGAGACTCGTGAGACTCGTAGAGATGGATTGCAATGAGAAAGAAGGGAAGAGAAGGCGATTTCTCGACGAGGGGGCCGCTTACGACTAAGAAGCAATCCCCCGATCGCAATTGCGATCGGGGCCGCGGCGGGACCGTCCGCCACCTCGACGATTGCCGTTAGTCGCAATTGAGAACGTAGGAGCGGCCGAAAAGCGGGCGCGACGGCCCATGAGAGGTCCCGGGACGATCGCGGCGCATTTTGGGGCGTTTTTCGTCGTGCGTGGTGGTTGTGCGACGCGGTTCCGGGGGCACCTCGAGTATACGGACAAGTTGGCCATTTTCGCGATGGATGGGGCGGAAGGGTGAGGTTTGGCTTCATTGTGGGTTGAACATACATTACTTGTTGGCTCGCACCAACGAAAAAAAGGGCAAAAAAGAGAACTTTGGCTCATAATCAAACTAATTAAAACCTTTTCGCAGCATCTACTCGAAGGATTGGTCTCGTGAGGACGAGGATTGGCAGGGCTCTCCGACCAGCCGTCGTTGGGTGCTTGGCGACGATGGGAGGCAAAAAAGGCTGGCCGAGATGGCCGAATCTCGCATTACATTGCGCCATCAATTGGGTACGCTAGGAAGTGCCGCATTCATAATTCGTCCTTGGATCTTACGAGAAACTGGGCAAATGAAGGACATGAAACCGACCGAGTGGTTAGTGACTACCCGCTTATCGAGAGTCCATCTCGGATCTTTCAACATCCCAACGCTTCTTCTCCAGGGGTTCTCGTTAAGCGGGATGAGGATCTTGTGCGCGTCCTCTCGGAGAATTACCTCAATATCGCTAAGCTCTTTTTCCTCTGCCCCCAAGGACCAGGTCTCTGGGACGGGCATGTTGGGGCGAACACGTGCTGACGAGAACATGCGGGTGTCACATGAAGCGCATCCTGGCACAGCGGCCGCGGAGGTCCTCACAGCCAACCATCCTCCAGCTCCAATCGAACGCGTGACTTAAGGTTCGGATGAGGGGGTTCGACTCCTGCAAATGATCGCCGCGGTCGCTGCACAGTTTGTATAGTTGTAACGATGGACTCTTTCTCGGAACGGAACGGCGTTTCGTGATGTCTTGGAGTACTCGGGTTGGTAGACTCCAAGGGGTTCCCCATGTTCTGTTTGGTGACAAGGGGCTGGCACGGCCGAGGGTTCAGTAAGACTAGCGGTCTGGGAGGAAACAGACAGCAGTGCAAGGCCGTAGAGCAACAGAGTCGCATTCAATTTGGAGACGAGTCGGGACAGAATTTCGGCTATCAGATCTCGTGCCTATTGGAGGGCGTAAACGAGAGTCGGTAACGACAAGGCGAAGTTATCACGTAGTCCCTGGATCAACATGTAGCAGAACCGCAACGCAGCACATGAACTTTATGATTTTAACAAGGCCCTCGGACGGACGGTTCGAAAAGCGTCACATCCCGGCTCCATATTTACAGCCTTGCATGTCTCTACTGTCGGTTCGGATGCCTCCGGCTGTCTACCACACTTGTGTTCGCTTGTTCGCAAGCGAATCAGACTGTAGCCGTCTCTTCCTCACGTCTCTGACCCTCACCTGACTCAATTTCCACGGCTTCGACGGTGCGGCTATAGATGCCGAGGGAAAATTTTAACTTCGGCTGTCTTTCATCTCCCGGGATCTTTCAACTGACGTCGAGACATGGACACTACCTGGAGAAAACACTTCGTTGCTCTGCGTTCCATACTGAAGAGTAGCAACTTGTAAGTTCAACTTCTTGTGACAAGGAAAAGGTGAAACCACAATTGCGGTGAGAGGTATTTGCGTCGACAACGCGCCTGGTGTCACGCCAAGTGCGAGCGGTTGTGGTTTGTCACAGCAGCGTTGTCCATCTCAATCTCTGAACCTCAGACATCAGCTTGCTATACTATTGCCTAGGACTAGGGGCCATTTCTTCAAGTTGTTCTGAATACGGGCTTTCTATAAAGCTAATGAATGAATGATTCGTGAGACTCTTGCCATAAATTACTTCTTCTAGTTAAGTCAGGAAGTTCACGGGCCGCGGGTCGGGAGTGTATACAAGACGAACGAACTTCCACATCCAACTGATTCAGGCAAATCTTTCCTGGTTCGGCGAAACAGCTACGGTAGATGTGTACATGCTTTCAGCAAACTCAAGGCTAACTATCCACCCAGGGACCTGAGTTCATGTTCGGACGACATTCGATCTCCGCATAACACCCCGTTTAAGCTCAAAACGTCCCGCCCTACCACCCCGGGATCTTCCTTACCCGCAACTCCCACCCGTCCAGAACCTTGAACAGCGTCAGCGCGAAGTTGTCGCCTATCTCCGTCCCCTCATCCGAGCCGCCGGCGTCAAGCGGCGCCAGCTCGAAGCGGCCGACGTACGCGGCGATGACGCAGAGCAACTGGTCGCGCGCGTACTGCTCGCCGATGCACCGCCTTGGCCCTCCGCCAAATGTCATGAACGAGTACGAATGGTCCGCGCCGCCGGTCGTCGGGTCGTCCAGCCAGCGATCTGGGTCAAACAAGCGCGCGTTATCCCCCCAGTGCTTTGGGTCGCGGTTGAGCGCCCACGGTGAGAAGATGACCGCAGAACCCTTGGGAATGGACACCCCAGCGATGGTGGCCGGCTCGATGCAGTCGCGCCAGAGGAGCCCATTGACCGAGTGGAAGCGCAGGACCTCGTTGGCCACGGCGTTGAGGTACGGCAGCCGTCGGAGATCAGCTTGCTCTATCCCCACCATCGCGCCGCGGTCGTAGGGAGAAGGCACGTTAGCCCGTATCTCCTCGCGGAGATGCGCCTGGACATCCGGGTGCCGGGAAAGGAGGTGAATAGCCCAGGTGGCTGTGCCGATAGACGTCTCGGTGCCGCCGGAGATCATGTGGACGCCCTCCTCGACGAGGTCGGCGTGCGAGAGAGCGCCGGACCGGATGGCGTGGGTCATGATATCAGTACGCTCCTGGGAGACTTTGTCCTCGGCTTTGACCTCTCCGGGCTCGGCTTTGACGTGGTCCTCGACCACCTCACGCATCATGTCGTAGAACAAGCCCATGATGCTCTTGATAGTCCGGACCGCGCGGAGGGGCAGCTTCAGCGCAATCTTGGGCCCGATGATGGACGCCGCTTGTAGCGTGAGCTGGCCGTGCCGCGTCGTCTTGAACATGTGCACAAACGCTCGGCCGAACCGTTTCCTCTTGTCTTGGGCGTGCCGGGCCGCGACCCCGTGCTTGCTGGACGCCATGGTGTTGAGCGTGTCGAACTCGACGCTGTAGCCAAAGTGTCCGATCATGTCAATACTGGCCGCGGCGATGGGGATCTGAATGAGCGCGGCGCCGGCGAATGAGGACTCTGGGCCGCTGTCCGTCGCGGTTTGGCCATCGTCTGTCCTCGTGTAGCGGGGGACGACGCCGAGCGCGTCGGTTGCCGTCTTCCACAGCGCGGGGAACCACGCGCGGAGGTTGGGCTGGCTGAAGGCCGGGTTGAGTTTCTTGCGGACCTGCTTGTGCTCCTCGCCCTCGAGGGTGAGCAGCCCGCGGCCTGAGATGAGCTCCGAAAGAGTGGCCTGCAGCTCGGGCTTGACGAACTTGTACGCTCCCGTTGCCAGGAACTCCTTGGCGGCCTCCGGGCTCGTGACGAAGACGCGCTCGCGGTTGAACAGTCCATGATAGCGTATGAGGCCCGTGTTGGGGATCGTGTCGATCCAGTGCTCAATCTCTGGCAGCCGCGGCTCGTGGAGCAGCCTCTTCCACAGCGGCCCCTGAGAAGGGGATGGCAAGGTTCGGAAAGAACTGAGGAAGTGCCGGAGGTAGAGATAGTAGAAACAGAAGGCGGGAGCCCCAACTGCTGTCAAGACAACGTATGAAGTGAGCATTGTCCCAACCCATGGAAGAGAAGACATGTTGATCATAGGGAAACCCCCCTGTGGCGAAACGGAATATTGAAATCAAATTATCCTTGTTTGTTACGGGAGGTAAAACTTCGTTACGGGAGAGAAAGACTACGCGATTCCAGACAAGTAAAGGAGGTAAAGAGAAAGCTAGGAAATGCGTAGAGATGAATGCAAGCTTTTTGTTCCCAAAGACCCAGACCAGATTGACGTCACTACGTAGCCTTCGATTCCTGCCAGCCAGCTGCTAGAACGAAGATCTGATGTGTTGCAACGCATCAGGCTGTATGTGATGCGAGAGCCCCTTTCGTACAGTAATGGCGACATGTCACTGAAACTTTGAGTCTAATCCAAACTGGCTGTCATAACACCAGGGCTGATATAATCATATGGAAACCATAACACCCAGTAGCATATACATTCGAGTCATTGTTTACTGTAACAGCCTGCCTCCGAAAGCTGCATACTTGGTCCCTCTCGCAACGCAATACTTGTTTCCACCATATACGCGATCCTTCTAGCCATGTTTGCCCCCAACCGCAAGCCTGTTCTATGAAACGGACATGTCTGTGAGCAAACGCAAGAAAAGCTCTGCTGTCTGTGTGGCCCCTTGCGAGCCTTGCTCAGAAAAGCGAACTTCCTCCAATTATGGCGAGAAAAGGACCTACTTACTGCAGCCCTCGAAACGGACTGTTTTAGTCTCGTACTGAGATCCCGAACCCGAGATAGGTGTGTATACGGGAAACTCTTCTGTAGGTATGTTCCAAAGAGATCTAAGTTCATGGCGATGTACAACATCGTTCAGCTGTTTGAGTTCCGGCCTCTAATCCCGATCAACGATTTACGTCGTGACGCCCCGGCCCTGGAATTCCGACAGATCATTTGCCGAATTTCCGGTTCCAACTCGCGGGTTATTCCCCGACTGCGTTGATGCACAGTTGTGAAACGAGTCAACTACAATGCCACCAATGACATATATACCTATTTGAGTCGCGCCTGTCGAACAACGTGGAGGGGGGAGGGGCGAACAAAACCTGATACATGTCGTCAGCCGGCGACATTGTCAGATTGAGCACTGCCGTCGTACGATGTATTACTTCCTAATCTAGATGTTGGCCCCAATTGGCAACTCTGGGAATTTTAAGCATTTGCTTTTTGAAAACTCAAGGAAAAGATCTGCTACTTTGTAACCCCTTGTAAAATATTATTTTAAGCATGATTTACTTCACACGCAGCGACCAGAGTTGGCAGCCGAGGCTCATCTTTCACCGGACTCGTTAGGTCATGTCTGAACCCAGGTGCAACCGCTGATGCGAAGCATACCATTTCCGGCAAGAACGCGATGTGTGCGTGTTGACGACAAGAAGTCCAGGACGCATGTGACATTATTATTTTCTCTTCCCACTGTCCTATTTGCTCGCAACAAGCTTCCAGGTCAGCGTCCTCATCGTAAGAATCCTTTTTAAACAGCGTGGACCACAAGCCACTGTTGTATTATCAGACGCAGGTCAAGTCATGGAGGCAAAACCAGCAGTGAAAGAGGCGACAGCCCTAGAGAAGAACGCCAGCGGGTCCCAACACGGAGACCCCGGGGCCAACGCCGGCGCCGTCACCGTGGACTGGCAAGGGCAGGACGACCCATCCAGGCCCCGGAACTGGTCCCCCGCGAGGAAGTGGACCATCGTCGCCACCAACTCCTTGGCAACTTTCATGGTCTCCTTCTCGAGCAGCGTCTTCAGCGGCTACATCGTCCAAGTCGGCCGCGAGTTCCACATGTCCACGGACGTCTCTCTCCTCGGCGTAAGCCTGTACGTCCTGGGCTTCGCCTTCGGGCCCATGGTCTGGGGCCCCGCCTCCGAGCTGTGCGGCAAGGGCCGGCCTCTGTGGGCCGGATACATCATCTTCTGCGTCCTTCAGATCCTCTCGACTGCATCATGGTCGCCCGCGTCGCTGCTCGTGTCAAGGTTCCTGCAGGCCGTCGCGGGGTCGTCGACGCTGGCCATCATGAGCGGCATGTTTGTGGATTTCCTGACGGACCCGACATCCCGCGGCATCGCGACGGCTGTGTTTAGTATTTCGGTATTCTGCGGGCCTGCAGCGGGGCCGATTGTCGGCAGCGCTGTGGCGGCGAGGATGGGGTGGCGGTGGGCTGGGTGGATCACGCTCATCGCATCGGCAGCGTTTGGATTTGTTGCGTATGCCGTCACGCCCGAGACGTCCGAGGCCGTTATCCTCCGGCGCAGGGCGCGGCGGCTACGCAAGAGCGCCGGCAACGACGTCATGGCGACCGCTCAGGGGGATAAACCGTCCGTGTTGATGTTCGTGGAGAAGTATCTGACAAAGCCGGTGCGGATGCTGGTCCTGGAGCCCATTGTGAGACATCATCATTTCCTCTTTACCCACTATGCATGGGAGTTTGCGCTTTGGCTGACCAGCGGAAGCTCGCCATCATGACGGTTTACATGAGCTTCGTCTACGGCATCATCTACCTCACCCTGTTGCTCTACCCGCAGGCGTTCGTCATCGTCAGGGGTTGGTCGTTCGTCGACTCCAGCATGTCCTTCTTCGGCATCCTGGCCGGCGTGCTGATCGCGTGCGTCGTGCTGGGCCTGCACAGCGTCTACCACGTTGGGCCCGTCTTCGCCCGGACGAAGAAACACGTGCCGGAAAGGAGGCTGCGGCCAATGATGTTGGGGTCTCTTCTCTTGCCCCCAGGTACGTGAATATAATGCATACCATGCAAGAGCAAACCTTTGCTGACAACCGGCCGCGAAGGCATATTCTGGTTCTCCTGGACCTCGTCCCCCGAGATCCCCGCGCTCGCCCAGGCCTTCTCCGGCGTCTTCATCGGCAGCGGGTCGATCCTGACCTTCATGTCCGGCGTGCTCTACCTGACCGAGGTCTATCTCGCGCATGCCAACAGCGCGCTGGACATTAACAACTTGATCCGGTCGGCGTTCGCGGCGGGGTTCCCGTACGCTGGAAAGACCCTGATAGTCCGCCTGGGCATCAGCGTTGGTGGCTCAATACTTGGGGCTGTGTGCGTCGCCTTGGTGCCGTTCCCGATCGTGCTCTGGAGGTATGGACATGTCGTCCGCGGATGGTCCAAATTTGCCTTCAAAGAGCCGGAGGCGTAGTCCACTGCTGGTCGGGAGTTCACCTCAAGGTGACGTTAGAAATATGGTAATATCTGGCCGTTCATCGGCTGGTTCGGCTGGTGTTGGTGTTCGCTTTTGTGTGTAAAATAGGGTTGAACAAATGCTTCTCTCAATCAATAATGCTCTGAACGGACAAAACCCCGTTGTCCGCCGGTCCCGGTCTCTTGATCTGCTCTGCCGGCCACTGCAACCAGGGGCTGTATTGGGAATCCAGTTTCTGATAGACGCCCTCCATGAGGTGCTCCGACCACCCATGCATGAACCAGAAGTGCTCCAGTGTCTGAACAAGCACATTGAAGTGCGCCAGCAGCACGAGCGGCAGGACGTGGGTGTCTCGCAGCCGGTCCACGAACGCGTCGTCCATGCTGTACAGCCAACGCATCACGACTTCGAACTTGCCCTGGACGTGCTCGACCGGCTCCGCCTCGGTGCCGAACGTCATCTCAAAGCAGCCCCTAAGGCTCTCCAGTATCGTCGTGTACATATCCCTGTCGTGCTCGGGGGACGTCGCGACCAGGTCGGCCAGGTCAGCGAAGCGGCGCTCCCAGCGGACGACCTTGTGTACGGGACTGGGGAGCGGCGGGCAGTGCGTCCAAGTGTGCTCGAAAGTGATGCCGTCGTCGGACCAGCCGGCAATGATGCTCTGGATGCCCATCGTCTTGACGACGAAGCGGACGCCGCGCAGCAGGGCCCACCAGGGCACCTCGCCGTCCTCGGCGACGAGCAGGAGATGGCCCGGGCTCGGCCGCCGGGCGAAAGTCGACAGGCAGACGAGGACGGTGGTGTGGTACAGGGCCTGGCAGTTGTCCCTGTTGAGGGAGGGGATGATGCCCGTGACGGCGGGCAGAGCGCTTGAGGAGTGCCGCTCGGCGAGGGCCTCGTAGTGGGCGGCCTGGCTCGGCCGGAGGCGCGCGAGGTGCTGCGCCGATATCGCGAGGACCATGTGCATGACGTAGTGGTGCTGGAAGCCCAGCCGCGGGACGTGCTCGCGCCAGACGCGGGCCTCGCCGAGGGTGATGGAGGTGTGGCACATGTAGTGGTGTAGCAGCTCGAGGTCGTCGGGGTTCAGGACGGACGGAGGCGAGGGCTCGACGAAGACGACGGGGGGAGCGGCTGACGAGGAGGGGGCAACGGCGGCGGGGGTGGTCTGGGGCGTCTGGGCGGAGTCGGGGTCGGAGGCGGTCGGAGTTGGGAGGTTCTGGAGGGCGTCCCAGACCTTCCGCGGCCGGCCCCGTTTCTTCGGCGTCGGTATCAGGGCCGGGGTGGCCGGAGGGGAGGATGCGGTCGGGGAGTGGGCCGGGTTCGCGGTCGCGGGCGGAGGAGCAAAGTCGCAGTGCATCGAGAAGCGGACGCAGTTACCGCATTCGGGCTTGATTTCGTCGCACTATTACAGAAAGACGCGGCGGTTAGTTTCAATGATGTGGTATGGGAAGAGGTTGGAAAGGGGTAACATGGACAGGAACATGCCTTGACCTTCCTCCTCTTGCAGTTCTGGCACCCGTTCCGAGACTTCTTGTGCGACCTCCTCTTGTTCTTGCGACACGTCCCGCAGCAACAGCCGCCGCTGCCGGCTGTCTTTCCGGCGGGCGCGCTGCATACCACCGGGTTCGCCGAAGGTCCTGCTTGGTTCCGGTCAGGCTCCTCGTCCCGGTCCATCGTCCGGTTTCGCGATCGGCTTCGGGGCGCGGCGGGTTTCGGTTGGAGGGTTCAGGCTGCGGCGGCCGAGAGGACAGAAGCTCCCATAGCTTCAGCTCTATGCATGTGACGTCGTTCGGAGGATACTTAGCAACTAGCCGTCGCGGGAACTATTGAATAGTATTGACTGTTGGAACAGTCGTTGGCGCGTTGAAAGGGCATGGGTGCATGGAGCAAAGTGACAAGTCCCAGTGCCGAGTCTCTTTGGCCAAGCGGAATCTTTGTCCCCGCTCCTCGGATTCGGACAAACTCGTATCTTATACGACAATTTGCCCCGGCTTCCAATTGGTGGGCACCTCTCCGTGAGACACCCCACATACCGAAGTCTTCTTAGTTCTCCAAGGGATACTCAACTCCAACTAGACTCGCCGCGTCTTTTGAAACAAGAGGAATGCAAAGGTTAATAGATTATAACGAACTTAAGCTTATCTTTGAATAAAATAGCCAGCCTTCAAGTTGTCTTGAGCCCGAAGACGCGGGACGCGCTTATGCCCACATGCCTCCAAGCGTGAGGACGCGAAGCACGTGTTGGACTGCTTTTCCGAGCCGATCTGCGCCCACCTTACTGCACTAATGTTGGCGGTTCGTCCGATCCACTGTACGTTTGCAAACTCTACCTTTTGTTTTGCTTCGTTCGGAGCACCTGCTTCTGATAAGGTTGTGTTCGTTGTGCCTCGCTCACACAGACGGGCTGACTCGGAGTAACGCGGTATACCAGTGACGACGTGCAGAGGCCAGGAGGAAAACTCCTGCCTGCTTTTGCGGCTGTACTTGGGTTGCTCTGTAAGTTTCTGAGACTCTTGATTGTGACGAGGCAGACATCCCCGCATGCTACTGAGACCGGTCACCAACAGTCCACACATCTTATAATGGCTGCATAATACAGCCACGTAGGTTGTACCTTGCTAGTGCCGTCCTGCTGTCTAGGCGTGGCACTCAGAAATATTACATTAAGGTAAAGCACGCCAGCTCAGGCTGAAGAGATCGGCGGCCTTGCCTCCCACTGCCTGCCTTGTTCAACCACACACAGTTATGAAATACGGTTTTTAAGACAACGCAGGCTGACGCGTGCACTTATGCGGGATTGATCCTCCTTGCGCCTCAGCGACCAAGGTGTGATTGGGCTTTCGTGTCGTACAGTGAGGCCAGCTTTCACATGTGCTCCCCATCTTAAGCGGGCAGCTCGATGTTGTGTCTACCGAAGATCACTAAGCCTCTGATCGCAGGCGAAAATCGAAAGTCACACGACATGAGGGCGCTGTAGGCAGAATGGCATTGGAAGCAACGGCACAATTACGGACGATTTCTACATATACGAGCCCGAGGTCCATCGGAGATAAAAAATTGTCTTCCCTCTTTCTCTCGCCCAATCTTGGCTTACAATCTTGCTTACTTTCAAGAATGACGAACTCCGTCGCAGGTTTCTCTCCGCCGGACGGTACGCAAGGAAACAATTCCAGACATGATGAAGCGACTGCTACAGGCTGTCCCACCCGAACTTGATTCCATATCTTTCGGGATGATTGCCCAAGGCTTTCTCTACCGCGATCCGGCGATATAAGCGATGCAGTTTCAGACCATATTGACAGCGACTACTCAACAATCGTACCTTCCAGTATCTCGACCACCCCAAGGCGAAACTCGCGCAACTCAGTGTTGAATTCAACCAACTTGGCGAAATACTCCAACACTTCTGCGGGAGACGAATCAGCCAGACGTACACTAGGCAACTCATCTTTCGATGATGACGTACGTACGGCACACTCCGGGGAGTCGCAGCCTCTGAAAGAAGCTGCAAAAGCGCAACACAAAGACACGACTGATCATTTTCACGAAGAGACGAACAACAGAGATGAGTCAATATGGAAGACGTGGTGGCTGGAGATGTTGAGCAATCTACTTGCGCTGGGCTGTATTGCTGCGATTGCCATCATTTTATCTCTTCACGACGAGAAGCCGTTGCCAGACTGGCCAGCGCTGATATCGGTCAACTCCCTGGCTGCAGTTGTCACGGCTGTGTTCAAAGCATCACTTATCATGCCGGTTGCTGAAGGTATGTCAACCTCAGATGTTACGCCTGCGTTTTGGGACCCGTCCATGTCTTCACACAATTCACAGGTGATTTCCTTCAGGTCTTGCCCAACTGAAGTGGAATTGGTTTCGCCACCCGCGAAAGCTGGCCGACATTGTCCTGTTCGATGATGCTAGCCGCGGACCATGGGGGTCTCTTCTCATCATCAAACAACTTCCACGGCCGCAAAAAGCGTAAGAAGAGTCGTCGCCCCTTCCACAGTCGTGAGAGCTAACCGGTATCTAGATTGTAGCCGGAATGGGCTGCATCATCACCATCGCAGCCCTGGCCATTGACCCGATTTCCCAAGCAATGATCGAGCATAGAACATGCTATCTCACCAGGGAGCCAAGTGATCTGGAGCTAGCAAATGTTCCTCGAGCGAACTATTACACGGCCTGTCCGACTTCGCTTTTGACGCAAGTAAGCTACTCAATCGATCCTATCATGGAGGCGGCTCTGAACAAGGGGCTTATTGATCCCGAGGAAACGGAAACTCAGATCAAAGCTCAGTGTTCAACCGACAACTGCACCTTTACGCAAGGAAACGACGGCTACTTCTTCTCATCGTTGGCCATGATTCATTTCTGTCAGGACGTCACGGACAGAGTCGTCAAGAATAGTACTGACACCTGGCATCTGAAAGGCTCGACACTTCAGCTTGCGCAGTCTTCAGATATGGTAATGCTTTCGATCGCAGAGACGCCAGAAAACTACAACGATGACCAGCGACCATTTCTCAGCTTTGACATCCTGATGGCCACCTTTCCAGATCCAGAATGCAAAAAAGGTTGCGGATTGACACTGACGATTGCGCCGCTTGCTGTTCAATGCAGGCTAGACCCAGGCGTGAAGCGGTACAAGGGCGAAATCACCAACGGAATCTACAGGGAAACAGAGGACAAAGAGCCGAGTCAGATGTTGAAGATTCGACCGACCACGGACGGCGACAATGACTACGCTTGGACTCTCGTAACCAACTTCAGGCTCATCGACGGGGAGGAAAAGTCGTGTTATGCAGTGGCAGACGAAGCACCGCAGTACGTCCGAGTTGACTCTACCTGGAACACCATATACGGATACGGAGCACCGAGTGCGGACTGGAACGTAACTTGGAATTATTATCCCCAGGAATGCGACTGGGCCATGAGTCTTTTTGCAGGGGATGCACTTCGATATTCTCTTGCAAACCTCATCGGAGAAAGCGTCACAGCCATCACAGACATCGGCGCGTCTGAAAAGAATGTAAACGGTCCATTATGGCTTAAAAAAGCGTACGCACGGGGGCAAGGCAACCTTTCCGTCTGTGGTCTACAATATGTTTCAAGCCTTGGCCAACTCGATCACAGCCGCTATTCGCAACAACCCTGGTAATGCTATACACTGGTCGTGTATACGTTGTCGAATACCTATTCGAACGACTCGGTGAAGAATCGCGGTATAGTCCTGATGTTTTTCGTGGTAGAACGTATGTCCGACCATCGACTTCAATCACCTCGGGGTTCTCATCGACCTCCAGGTCATCATTCTCATAATAAGAATAACGTGGTTGATAAGCGAGTGGATCAGACAAGCGAGCGGATCAGGCCTTATCGCACTTAAAGAATCATTTGTTTAACTATTTTTTTAAAGTCTAAATTTTAATAAAAGACTATTAAACTTCAAAATAAGACTTATTATATAGTTATAAGTATAAATATGAGAATCTATAAGATTTAGGGTTAATTAATCTTATTTAAAATATAGAATGTTACGGGCTGATGCCCACACTGGCCCAGGCTTTGCCTGAGGCTTGCCCCCAAAGGCCTTTGCTGCAAGATCTCAA
>WIGM01000378.1:0-41796 GCA_014235935.1 Colletotrichum musicola | reverse complement strand
ACGTAGGGAAGAAGGCCCCGGCACATACGGCTTTTCTAGAGCTATACTGGGCCGATCAGATCGATATTGTGCTTGTCTAGGAGCCATGGATAGGCTATATTAATAAAATACAGGTGAATACACACCCTGGGTTTGACTTTTACCTCCCAGTTGATTTCTGGGATAGTAAAGAGACAAGGCCCAGGGTGATGACCTACATACGAAAGCAGACAAGGCTACAAGTTCTTCAACAGAGGCCAGCCCCAACACGGGATATTCTGTGGCTAGAGATTAACAACACTGTAGTTGTTAATGTCTATAGACCACCTGGGGAACCTCACAACCATACAACTACTACCCTCCTGGGATACTAACCACCAGATAGGACACTTATAGTGGGAGACCTTAATGCCCGGTACTCCTCCTGGGAACCCGGATCCCCTAGCCGAAACAGGGGGGACGACTTAGCAGACTGGGCGGATAGCCACAACCTTACCTTTATTGGGGAGATAGGGATCCCTACCCATACCCACGGTCACGTTCTGGACCTTACCCTCTCCAACATCCCATCCGCTTATACGGGAACCGGCCCCCACTTACACCCAGAAGCTAACCACTAAGCCATTATCACAATTATCCTACTAGGATTACTATAAACGACTACTACAAATCCTAAAGGACAAATATCAGTCCTAGACTCGGCTCTTCCACGATTTGGAGACCTAGTTAGGATAGGAGCCCTAGCTCTACCTACACTCCCGGGCTCACTAACCCTAACTAAGCTAGATAACCAGGTAGATCGACTGGTTAGCCTGTTCTCAACAGCTATCCAGGTTGTAGGTAGACGACGGGAAAACCGTGGAAGGGGGGCCCCTTGGTGGACCGAGGAGTGCCAGGAAGCCCTCCGAGCCTACCACGATGCCCGCCACCGGCAGGCCCAGGAAGCGGGGCAGGACCTACTACACCCTATCCTAGAGGAGCAAAAGGTCTTCCTAAGCACAGTCTGGAGGGCTAAACGGGCCTTTTGGGCTACAAAGGTCGAAGGGGTGGAATTAGACCAAGACCTCTACAAAATAATGGGCTGGTGTAAGGCTAGTCTGGTGGTGAGGGCCCCCCCTTTGGTGGTTGAGGGCTAGACGTATAACAGTAGTCAGGATAAGGCCCAGGCCCTACGGAAGGCCCTCTTGGAGAGATTTGATAATATGGACGACCTACCTGGGGACCCTTTTGACGTCCCTGTAGTCCCAAGACGATAGATATCCTGGCAAGCGACAATTAGTTAGGAAGAAGTAAGGGCGGCCACCCTAATAAAAACAACAACCCCGGGTATCGACGGGATT
Organism: Colletotrichum musicola; assembly: GCA_014235935.1. Taxonomy (NCBI): domain Eukaryota; kingdom Fungi; phylum Ascomycota; class Sordariomycetes; order Glomerellales; family Glomerellaceae; genus Colletotrichum; species Colletotrichum musicola. The sequence goes on along the minus strand of WIGM01000378.1, from coordinate 40,477 downwards.
ACTACAAGGCTGCTGAAAGCCTACTGGGACGACATAGCCGAGCCTATTAGGCTACTATTCCAAGCCTATATCCGGACGGGCTACTTTCCCCAGTCCTTCCACAGAGTAGAAGTAGTTATGATCCAGAAGCCCAGAAAGACCGACTTCTTAAAGGCCGGATCCTAGCGACTAATATCCCTTCTATCCTACTTAGGGAAGGGGCTCGAAAGGCTAATAGCTAGGAGGATAGCCTATATTACTATCCTAGAAGGAGTGGCCAGCCCCCAGCAAATAGGTGCCCTACCAGGCCGAGCAGCAACAGACCTAACAACCTGTCTCACCCACGATGTTAAGAGGGCTCTCGAGAAGGGGCTTACAGCTACACTAGTGACTATGGACGTCAAAGGGGCCTTCGATTCTGTCCTTCGGAACCGCCTTATTGTCAGGCTCCGGCAGCAGGGCTAGCCTAACAACCTCATCAGGATAATATTCGACTTTACCTCAAACCACACTACTAGGGTCAGGCTCGAGGAGACAACAACAGAGGACTTCCCTCTAGTCTATGGGCTACCCCAGGGCTCTCCACTCTCCCCTATTGTCTTCTTACTCTATATAACCAAGATCCTAGCAGACGACCCCAGGCTCCGGTTTGGGTATGCTGATGATATAGCTCTTCTGACTACCAGCCCGTCCCTCGAAGAAAATACAACAGCTATAGGCCGGGAGATAACCAGGATCCTGGACTGGGGCACCCAAAACAAGGTCTCCTTCGACCCAGCCAAGTATAAAACTATCCACTTCACCAGAAAACACAAACAACCCAAGGATTTACCACCAATCAAGGCCATAGCACTTAAAATCAAGGCTTCAGCTAAGCCCATACGTTAGCTAGGGGTCTGGTTCGACAGACGGCTCTCTTTTCGATACCACGTTGAGACCAGGGTGGCCACAGCAAAGAAGGCAGCTCAACACCTTAGGCACCTAACAAACACAAAAGGGGGCCTCCCAGCAGCTACTGTGCACAAGGCCGTAGTTACCTATATCCTACTAACTGCCCTATATAGTGCCGAAACCTAGTATCGGGGCAAACTGCAGAAGGGATTACTACAAAAGATTACTATAACTATTACATCAGTAACACGGGCTATCCTACCGGTGTAGAAGACAACCCTAACTAACAGCCTCCTTCGCGATGCCGGCCTTCCTACTAGAAAGGTCGCCCTCGAGGGTGCCCGCCTACACTTCGCAGTACGGCTACAGAGGGTCGATCAACAACATCCCCTGGTCCCCAGGCTCACGCAACAGGGGCGGCAACAGACCAGTCTACAACAAACGGCAAGCCTCGTACCCAAGTGCACAAGACCACTACTACTACAGACGCAGTATTCCCCGGGGTTACTGGACCCTATAGCCCAACAAGACAAGAAGGAGGCGGCCAAAGCTTTCCTGGACCGGCTCAAGACCATACCCGACAACCATATAGTTATCTATTCAGACGGCTCTAAGGCGTCCAATGGGGCCACGGGATACGGGTTTGTTATCTATCGAGGTGTGAAACGTATAGCCCAGGGATGTGGACGACTTAGTCTCGCAGAAGTGTTCGATGGAGAGGTCGAAGGGGCGAGGGCCGGGCTCCGGCGGGCCCTCCTTACCTCCCAAGGCCAGCCTATACACATCTGCATCGACAACACCAGCGTCATCCAAGGGATCCGGGGCGAGGCCCCAGTGTCCTCGCAAGCGGCCTTCCTGGAGATCCAGGAGGCAGCTAGGATCGTCGACATACAAACCCACTGGGCCCCAGGGCACCAAGGGATAAGAGGCAACGAAGAGGCAGATCGGCTAGCTAAGCAGGGCACAACGCTCCCGGTCCCCCTGGGCCAACGGGCAACCCTGGCAGGGATCAAACGGCTTACCAGAAAGCGAATACAGTTACAATACACCCGCTAGTGGGGTGAGGAGGCAAGATACCGATACAGACAACTGGGACTTAAGGCCACCTTGACCTACCCTCCTGAGCTAGCCTTACCACGGGCCATCCTCCATTACCTCCTAGCGGCCCGGTCGGGCCATGGAGATTTCGAACAGTATCACCAACACTTTAACCACACTGAAGCCCTGCTCACCTGCTCTTGCGGAGAGGCAAAGGAAGTAGACCACCTGGTCTACTGCCGAAAGACCCTAGTGAGGAGGCAACAGTGGCCCACCCTCAACCCTTCAAGATCGTCAGAACCCATAGGACCTATGGGATCCCTCGAACGATACTTCAAGGGACTAATCACTGATCATAAAGGCTTTCAGGCCTTCCTACGTGTGACAGGCTTCTTTCAGAAGGTCTGCCCACGTTACTAGGGGCCAGCCCTTGACTGGACTCTAAATAACCCATCTACCCTACCCTACGATAGGGACCGAATCGAAACCAAAGGAACTGGAGGAACCAGTGGGATCCAGGGACAGAATGAACACATAGAAGCCTCTAGGCAAGATATGGAGGACGGAGGCAGAGCTGTGTACTGTAGAGTAGATAGTCGAGGCCTGCGGCTCTCCACGCCATATACCCCTTGGGAGGTCCGCGGCAAGGGCTCTGCCCTTGCCGCCCTGGCGTTAAATACAACAACAACAACAACAACAACAACTCGCTAATATTCTTGAGCGCGAGTTTGACCAGACTATTTGGGCGCTGAATTGGCTGCTGCTGGGAGAGTTGATCGATGCAACCCTCCTAGCTTCTTTCCCAAGATTCTTGGTCTTTCTGGGAAGCCACTGGCTTCAGCCATCTCCGGACAAAGTCGAGCTTGACGTCGTCTTGCTGCTTTTTGACGTCTTTCCAACAGATATTGAGCAGTTGAAGTCGAGAATGTAATGTGACGATAGCTTGCAGTTCGTGAAGTCCATGCTGTACAATCAAGGAATCGAAGAGACCAAAAGCCCGATCCGCCAGGGCGTCGTCAAGCCGTGGTGACAGCTGTGCCTCGCTCTGCAATCTCATGCAACAGGCCCCGATGTGTGAGTAGAAGATTCCCATCTCGCTGGTGCGGTCGTTGAGCCGGGCAATCATTGCCATCTGCACTATTGTTTCTGATGTTTCTAGAAGCAAGTTATAGCACCCTGCCCTTGATTCGACTGAGAAATTTGCGGCCATGGCCATATTCGCACATAAGTTTTCACGAGCGTCGAGATGCGATGATCGACGGGCAATCTCTTGGGGAAGCGTTGAAAATATTGCAAGTGGTTGGTTGTCTGACATCAGGTGATCGTGCAGACTGCCAAGTTTTTCTTATCAGGGGGGCATAAGGATACAGCACCATCTAACAATACCGTCAATGATAGACAGTAACAGTGATAGACAGCGATAATGATAGACAATGACAGGTATAGACAGTGACGGTTATAGACAGCAACGGCGACAGATAGCAATGGCGATGCTGACGCCAACAGCAACGGCTGAGACTCTAACAAGGCGTAGGCTAGCATTAGCACATTGACTGTTAGTGCCCCCTCACCTTGCCCACCAATCAAAAAGCTGGGTCCGCGTATGAGCCATGTTGCGCCTGGCGAATCCATTTGATTGCTGAGCTCATTACGACCTGTCGCTGCTTTGGGCGGCAACTGTCAACAGGATTGTCGTTAGGTTGATCGCCGCAATAAGGCTCATTTGCCTGTACTTCCAAGCATGTCGGTGGCAAACGAAATGTCGCCGGGACCGGGAGAGAGAACTGTAGCGGGTGCTGCCAACGAATGTCTTGCATCGTTTCAGAAATGCCTGCTCTGGGCATCTTGCCTTCACGCTCGCGAGCTCTCTTTGGTGGAAGACCAAGTCGCAAGGTTCTCCACCTGGGCCTCAGCGATTGGGGTTTTTGCTCCTGGACGAGCGTCGATGGACCACCGTCTTCGCAATGCCCCGGATGTGCAGACCGTCGTCGTTGGCCTCTTGGAATCCTTGGGGTATCGCATCTCCAAGTGTAAGTAAGCCCAAAGAATGTCACCTGTGGCACTCGAGCTCCCCGGGAAGTGTAAACGTTAACATGATACTAGGCTTGGATGATCTTTGCGTACTTGGAGAAAATGCCCCTGAGGCATCTCAAGGCACCCAAAACGAGCGGTTACAGCAATCGTTCGATCGTATCAGGATTGAAATCAGCCATCTCAATAAGCTGTCGAACACGATTCGGAAAGCTAGCAAGGAAGATCAGATTTCAAGAGCCAAAAACTTCCAGGTCACGGATGAAAACGGCAATGACGTAGCTTCCGAGTTGCTCTTTTGGTTCAAACATCACATCGGCGATCGTTTTCCGAATGTCAGCGAAACTATAAAAGACAGACTTGCCCGTACCATGCTACTGCGGCGCAGACGAATTCTCTATCGAAGACATCGTCAGAACACCGGCCCCATACGGACAGAGAAGTCAGATCCGGAGACGCCTGTCAAACTACCAGCTGTTTGGTCGGCATCACCTTTGCCCCATACCGAACAAGACAAGCCAGTGGTTGGAACGGTAAATGCCAAATCACCTAGGAGCATACCTTCTCTGGCTCAAAGTGCAACTACTCTGGACCCCGAAAAGTTTCAACGGGCCCTGACGCCATCAGTTGTTTCAAAAAGCAAAACCATTGCCTTAGGCAATCACGAAGATCTGGTATTCCCACCAGCCCCTGGTCATGCGGCCAAACGGAAGTACCAGAGACAGTGTCGAGAAAAATTCACCAACGACGAGAAGTCGGTCGTAGGAACCGCCGAAGAAGAACTTGAACAGCTACTGAAGTCCGAGCTTGAGGTTTTGGCAGAAATAACGTGCCCGTACTGCCTTTACGCTCTCCCAGCTCATGAGGTTTTCGATGAGCAAAAATGGATGTAAGTAAATATTCAGCCTTTAAAGAAGTCAGTCGCGTAGGCCTTTCTGAGAGACGCGCTAATGGATCTCTAGAAATCACGTCAAGAATGATTTGGATCCTTACATATGCCTTTTTGAGGACTGCGAGCTGACCGACATACTCTTCGCACATGCTGATGAATGGACAAGTCATCTTGACCAGCATTGCAAGCTCTGGCGCTGCAACTCACATCCTGAAAAGGCTGAATTTGCCGCCCGTGAAGATTACATGGCACATATGCGGCAGGACCACCACAACACGCTCAGCGACTCTCAGCTACGAGCATTAGCAAATAGCAAACGGCGGACAAAATCAAAAATATTTCCGTCGTGCCCATTGTGTGGGAAAGAAGAGGGCGATCTGAAGAATTCGCTAGAAACTCACATCGCTGGACATCTAAGATACTTGGCCATCAAGTCCCTTCCGAGCTACGAGGAGATGTCGTCCGACATCGGAAGTGACGGTAGCAGCGCCAACTCGTCGCAGCAAAGAATCAGAAGCACACTAAGAGATTCCTTCGACGAAATTTCCGCTGTTTACACCGACGAGGTTGGACTCAGTCAGGCTCTCGACATCCGGTTGACGAAAAAGATCCGTTCGACGAGAATTTCAGACGACCACCCAGCCTACTTGGATATGAATAAAGTGGAAGACTGGGATTCAGACTGTTACCAAAACTTGGGCTTCCGTAAGATTGCGGCAGGCATCGAAAAAGATCCAGTTCTTGCGTATATCGCCGCGAAGAAGGTTGACGAGGTCTCCCAACAACCCGCCCAAACTCGGACAACAGATGGCAAAGATTCCGCTGGAGAGAAAAGTTCAGTCTCCTCAACAATTTCTCTGATGGCTAATCCTCAATCAAACAACGAACCGAAGGCAGCACCGGATTCCTCGCAAAAGACGAGATTCAGTTACGATAGAGATGAGCGTTTTAAAAGATTCATGGGCGACAATTCGGATCTTCAGGTCAGGTTACAAAATTCCGCTGGTGATGGGTCTGCAGTAAAGACATCTCGGGAAAGAACTTCCACTATAATTGAGAGCATAGAACGACGCCTCAAGGATACCAAATAACGACAATGGATCAATGGTCTTACTGGCAAGGCTTTTTTGAAGGATCTAATGAACCTGTGCTAATGATCAGCCAGTGTAAAACGTCACAGTCCCGTCGCCTTCACGTGCGATTGCAGAGAAGCCATTCATGGTCAATTGGGAGCTACGAATCCTCGTCATTCAGGCACTCTTCTTGTTATCGAGGTGGGCTTTGAGAATTGAAAGTTTGGACGGGAAGTGTATAACGCACATACATTCTTCAAATTCATGAGACCTCGCGTTTGTAATCCCTTGACCCAGAGATAGCCAACATCTCGTTCCATGGCACCTTTAGCTTGTGAAGATCTGTACGGTCCCATGAATTGATGGATGGTTGAAGGGAAGACACCAGCCATACGCTTAAGTAGTCACACCAAAGTTCAAGAATTATCATGGGGCCCAAAAAATGCGGAGAATTGGACGCTGTCTAAGAACACAACTCAGAAGTCTGTAATCGCTCTGGGACTCCGCATCGACGTTCTACTAAGGAGGCTTATGCAGAAAGCTTTCCCATTGTTAGAGATAGTATTGTTTTTGAGTCACTGTGTTGGTATCTTCAATATTTCAGATATCTAGCATCGCGAGCGGTCCTACCTGCTTCAATACAATATGACCATCATAGCCATAATTCAGAAAGTACCCGTCGGAGTTAACAGGTACAGTCTAGACGTACGGAGGGGGTGGCAGCAAGCGTGAATCATATTCTGGCTGCGGTGCTGGTGATATTTGGGTATATCGGGACTTGGATAATTACCGACGCCGAGAGCAGCAGTTCCATGTAACAATTCGATGTTGACACGGTCCGTCATGTGATCTTGCTCTGGCTGTTGTCGGCTTTGTCGTCGGCTTCCGGAGTTCTCAACCTAGGTATTGGATTACGTTGCTTACAAGTATGATTACAATGATCGCGGAAGTACATCGATGTTGCTCAAGCCACGATTTTTATTAACTTCGGAGCACTTCGGCGACTTTCAGAGGCATCCGGTCCTTCTTGGTATTCTTCTTGTCGGTCTCAAAACCCCAGGAAGTGTTACAAGGGCTGAACAGTAGCAATTGAGTCAACAGTCATGTTATCTCTTCTTTAGTGAGTTCCAGCTACTTCCCAAGCAAAATTGTGAAGTCTGGTGTCCAGACGGACAATATATGGAGAGAGAGCAACGAAGGGAATGCGAAGATGAGGATGAAGTCACTTGGTAGCCACAACCATCTTCTACCGAGCATGAGCACGAAGATACGCCAAGCCTCTAACCTCATGAGCCGAGTATTCAGAACAAGAAACAAACCAGAGCGCACTGAAAGCCCGGGCATCTCTTGGCTATACTGGCCATATGACCGGCTTATTTATCGTCTTGCCCGGTTTCGGAAATCGGGGAAGTTGAAGACATGGCCGGAATTTTAAGTTTCTGATAACGAGTCAGAAGGACCATTAAGCGACGTTGAAGGTTTGCAGATTTAATTACGGGATAGTATAGCATACACCTGTCGCAATATGATCTTTCCAACGCCAAGACCACCGATCCGGTTTAGGTGTCGGGCTTCCAAACCGCCCCGAATTGCGCCATGGCTCTCTCTATCATGTATCGACATTTCCCAAGGGATTTCCACTTATAAAAGACTTGAGACAGGTCGACAGTTTTGTCGCCTATCACTTCATTCAGTCGCATTTACAGCAACAACATCAGATCACTCACTTTTCGTAATTAGAACTCGGTCTGCTCAAGGTTAGACTTTGCCATCCAAGCCAAGCCCAGAAGGGGTTGTGTTAACATCGTCATCAGATGAACTTCTACGCACTCCTCGCCGTCTTCATGGCGTCAGCCGTTGTCGCCGCCCCTGCCTCGACCGAGTAAGTCGATATTAGCGCTGTATAAGACCGTGTGTGCTGATGCTGTGAACAACAGCGACGTCATCAAGACTCTTGATGACCCCTGGGGTGGAGATTTCTAGCTTTGGACCGCTAGTCATCGCCCACTATCGAGGTGGCCCGGCGGAGCTTTCTGTTACACCACATGACTTGGGTCTCGTTAGTGTGTTTGGTCCTGCGAATTATGAACAAGATAACGGTGCTATGAATTGAGCTCGATGATTCCGCCATGCAAGCAAGTCCCACAGATGTGAGATTGCAACGGTGTTGAACGCCGTCTTTCTACACTTGAGATGCGTCTGGAAGATGAAATCTGTTTCCGTAAAACCTGAAAATGCATCCCAAAACGGGAAGAAAATCGATCAATGCTGTGACATGTGTAAAGACCGAGGATGGGGGAAGGATCTCTCATGTGTCGCGGTCTACATGACTGAGTTGTCTTTGGTATACTTGGACCGCTGCGATTGAGAAATAAGCGAGTCCTTGAGTAAAACTGCTTGAAATAATTTAGAAAGAAATTATTGTTTTCGCCTTCCAGACAATATTGGCGACATTTCGCTGCTGAATTAAGGCGGCCGACGCGTGTGCCGCCAACCTGTTCGCCGGCGGCTTGGGCCATAACCACCATCAGCAGCAGAAACTACCACATACGACCATACCCATTGGAAAACTCGGGATCCCGTCCGCTCTCCCATGGATAAGCCAATGAGGGGAGTGTTTCCAGTCGGGTCGCAGATGACCACCGAAGATTACGCCTTCCGTTTCTTGGCGGCGGAAACGGCCCCCGTAAGCAGTCCGTTTTCCTGCCACCGCGTCCCGCCGTCACGGTCTTGCTGACCGGCCGGCCGTCCATCGGTCATCCGCACAACTTCACAATTCTGCCAGCGCTCGCCCGGGCCTTTACGTATACGCCCATTTCTCCTCGTCTCGAGAGGGTGTCGTTTTGCCTCATCTCGGCTGTCGGGGCATCAGGGGCTTCGGATCTGCCAGGCAGGCACCTCTTGGGACCCGTCGCAACCGGCCGCGCCGCACCACCTGCCCTCATGGGCGTTATGGCCGTCTCCGGACCACATACTTAAAGGCCTCAGCCTGCTCATTCTGCTTCTTGCAGACTCAAGCTTTATTCATTCTTCTTCAGCCCAGCGGGCAAACTCCCAGTCTTGTGATCGAGCTAGCACACCTCTTTTCCCACTTCAAGCGCGCTCCCCGTTCGTTGGCACGGCATCTCGTATCGTCGGCGGAACCCGGGCCGTACACCAAGAGAGCGCCAGTCCAAATGGCCCCCCGACGCTTGAGAAGGGACGCCGCGTCCGACGAGGTGCAAACGAAGAGGCAGGAAGAAGCCAAGCGGCGCCTGCAAGAAAAACTGGACGCGCAGGCATCCGGCGCCGTTACGAGGAACCGTGCCCTTGCTCCGAAATCCCGGAAGTCCCGAGACGCGTTGTGGGAAGCCTCGGTCTCGTAAGTCATACCGCGCCGGCAAGCTGGGCTATTGAGAAGGCGATGAGCTGACCGTTTGGGGGAACAATTGGGTTGCACAGGTACTTCCGCGATGTTGCCTGCAGAGACCACAAACAGGTCTGGCTCGGTCTTTGTCTGGACGAGCCCGAAGCCGAGACCATATGCAAAGACTTCCTGGAGTACTATCTTCTGAGCTCGGAAGACCGTCGTTTGGTATTCGGGCCCCAGGAGTCGGAGGAGAAGCTGTCCATCACTTGCGTCAACACGATCGAGTCGGCGTGGAAGTCCCTCGTCGCAGAGGCGGACGATCGAATCCTGTATAACATGAGACTCGAGGATCCTCGCAACAAGAGACGGTGGATGCTGTGCCTGCCAAACCAGGAGAAGGATACCATGGGCATGTTCCCTTCGTCTCGCATACGTCGGGTGAGTAGTAGGCTCAGCAGACCGTTCTGAGGTTCAGAGGAAGGCTGATCGTAGACTAGTGGATTCTGGACGACCTCGCGCCACGATACGGTCTCAGTTTTGAGCAGACCTTTGTCAAGCGCGAGGCGACTGCCGAGGTCCTGCTGCAGTTGCTCGTCGGGCTCTGGGAGCAGGCTCCCCTCATCCCCTGCGCGCCGGAAACGAGGTTTTCCTTCGACTGGGCTCTGACCCTGTTGGGCGTCAGCGGCTTCAGGGTCTGTGAAGTGATGGACATACCCTACCGCCGAGTGGAGTTGGGCATGGTGAGGGACCCGTCCGACGCGACGAAGGCCGTGCCGGTGGCGACCATCCACCTTGAACACCAGAAGCAGGAGACGAATGCGGTCAAAGGAGCGCAAAACCACAAGTGAGTCGTCGTCCTGCTGGCTGTCGCTGCCTCGTCTGACGGAAGGCCCTGCCAGACTTTAATTCCAGGTAACCACGGTGCCCTGCCGCGTGGTCTGTCTCACTCGCAAGATCATCGCTCGTGCGCTGAGCGACGACGCATTCGAAGCAGGCTTCGCGTCGTACGACGAATTACTCCGGCGTCCGATTCTAGAGAACGTGGGTTACGTGCCGCTGAAGTGGAAGGCCGAGTTTGCCGACAGAGTATGGAGGCAGGTGCAGACGGCGCTGGGGATGCGGGAACACATCAGGGTTCACTCTATACGCGTAGGCGCGGGTAGCCGGTTGCACGGCAGGCCGAAGATATCACAGATTGCGGCACACGCGCGACTCGATTTCTAACGCTTTCTTAGGAGTGTTTGAGCCGGCGTTCCGGAACTACATTTTGGGAAACACATCTGCCGTCTACGAGAAGAGCTACATCCCGCAACAGATCAGTGGGAAGGACCTGATGAAGGCAGCGTGGGCAGCTCTGGCGGGAACCGATGAAATCACGCCTCAACTTCGTCACGCAACATTCACAAGGGACGAGAATGCGCCCATGTATCCGACCGCCGAAGACTACGACAACATCGAAAGCCGCAAAGACATCACCGCTCTGCGCAGGGAGGTCGAGGCGATGAGGGCAGAGCACGGCGCAGGAAGCGAAGAGGCGCGAAAGGCGAAGCTCCGGTTGGACGCCGACATCACCGCGCTGCGCAAGCTGGGAGTAGCTGAGCGGCGGAAGAAGTACTTCGCAGAAGCAGACCGGCTGCGATCGCTCGGCGTGCCGACTGTCTCGCTTCGGGCCAGCGCCGGGTCGAAGCGCACCGCGAGCCGGTACAGTCGCAGTGTGCCCGACGCAGTGCGCATCGGTCGGCTCATGCAGGAAAGCGAACGGCAAGACGAAGAGTTTGAAACCGAATACTTTGAATCCTTCACCGCCTTCCTCCACAACATCCACTCGCGCCGCGCGAGTGTCTCCGCGGACGACCTCGACGACGGACCAAAGAACGACAAGCCAGAGTGCCTCCTATGCGGGCTTCCTTGCGCCCACCGATCCAGTCTCACCAGGCATGTTGGCAGGGCCCATGAAAAAACCTTCGCCAAGCCTTTCCACTGCCCCGAATGTTCCCGGCAGCGCCTGAAGCCCATGCTCATCACGGGGAAATCCCACTGGAGCAACCACGTGGCCAAGCAGCATGGCAGGGCAAACGCGCCGAACGTCCCCTCGAGAGTTAAAGGGCCCATCTGGTGTTTGATATGTAACCTGTACGTCTCCGGGCCCGCCAACCTGCGGAAACATGTTCGAGACTTGCACGTGCCCCTGGGGCTTTTTGACAAACCCTTCGATTGTCCTGAATGCCTGAGGCTGGGTGAGGGCCAAGCCGTCATCAACGGCCTGCAAGGATGGAGGGATCACGTCGGGCTACACCACTGTGCTGACGAGGCTCCGCCCGAACAGAGGCCGACAGTTGCGTGTCTTATGTGCGACAAGACGTGCGCAATCGGGGCGGCGATGACGAAGCATTTCGTTACGCAACATGTGCACAAGGAGCGCATTTTCAGATCGGACTTTGAATGCTGAACTTGCTCTCGGGCGAAGTTGAACCAACAGGCCCTTCACATGTGATGCTGCCGGCTAAGCTCGGCACTAGAGTGAGACATCAAGGGATACAATGGATAAAAGAACACATAGATGCAGATTGAGGAACAAGAAACCTTCCTTCCTCATCTGAGGATTCTCAGTCGAGAAAGGAAGTACGAGTTGCAACATTGCTCCTACCTAATCCTTGACATATATTACCTTTTTAATAATAGGGATTTTATTACCTCGCCGGTTAAGAAGTAGTCTTATTACTTCCTTACTATTCTACGAGTTCCCTACTATAGTTGTTATAACCTCCTTAGTAATAGGGATCTAGTCGCCTCGCCGGTTAAGAAGTAGTCTTATTACTTCCTTACTATTCTATAAGTTCCCTACTATAGCCTTTACCACCTCCTCGGTAATAGTGATCTGGTCGCCTCGCCGGTCGAGAAGTAGTCTTATTACTTCCTCGCCATTCTACTAGTTTACTACTATAGCCTCTACTACCTCCTTAGTAATGGTGATCTGATCTCCTCGCTGGTCGAGAAGTAGTCTCATTACTTCCTCGCCATTCTACGAGTTCCCTACTATAGCCTTCACCACCTCCTCGGTAATGGTGATCTGATCTCCTCGCCGGTCGAGAAGTAGTCTTATTACTTCTTCGCCATTCTACAAGTTCCCTGCTGCAGCCTTCACTACCTCCTCAGTAATAGTGATCTGGTCGCCTCGCCGGTCGAGAAGTAGTCTCATTACTTCCCTAGAGAACCTAGCTGCAATAATATATACCACCTCTTTAGTAATAGGGATCTAGTCGCCTTACCGGTCGAGAAGTAGTCTCATCACTTCCTCACCATTCTGCGAGTTCCCTACTACAGCCTTCACCACCTCCTTAGTGATAGTGATCTGGTCGCCTCGCCGGTCGAGAAGTAGTACCATCACCTCCTTGCCATTCAGCCAGTTCCCTGCTGCAGCCTTCACCACCTCCTTAGTGATGGTGATCTGGTCGCCTCTCCGGTCGAGAAGTAGTGCCATCACCTCCTTGCCACTCCACAAGAACTGCTTGGCCTGGCGTCTTCATCCCTGTTCTCGTTGCGACATGAAAGATATTCGTTGCTCAGACTCCTCGTTTGGTGAGCTCAGGAGCATGTCAATAGCACAAGGCTACAGTCATTACACGTAGGCGATCAAAATAGGCATTTCATTATTTGATCTAATAATTCACACAAACGTATCGACATAAAAGTTAGAGAAACAGTGGCAATATAACCGTTCTCATTCTCCCAATCAGGACATGCATGGCCTGGGTCTATCGAAAGTCGTGAAGCAACCCTAAGGAGTTTCTAGCCAGGCGGGAACGGTACTTACCTTCAGCAATTGATCTATCAAAGTTGAGTCGGTTTCAAACTCGACTCGGTCTGGGGCCGAAGCAAACTGCTCTACGACAAGCTGGTCTGGAAGAAATGAGTGAGCTTGCCGAAGGGAATGAGATAGACCCGATCGTGAAGAAAACTCACTGTCGACGCCACTGAAACCCGGGAAGGATGGCACTTGACTCGTATCTCCATTAACTCTGTATAGGAGATGGGCCGATTGCTGTCAGAATCATCCGCAGGTAGCATGAGCGTATGAGCGGCATGGCTTAGCCTACTGTCTACATCTCTCACAGTAGAAGTTGATCAAAACAAGCATTTGCCAAACCAAAGTCAACATCGGGGCCCTGAGTCCCGTTGACGTAACAAAACAACGCCTCGCCGTATTCACAAATCAAAAATGCTACAAAAGCAGTATTATTACAAACCCCACAATATAAAACTTATTCCTTCAACTATTTCCCGTCTACGATCGCAACCTGCTTCTCATTCCTCCCAATAAGGCTGCAGCTCGGAGCGGAACATGACACCCTTACCTTCAAACAGTTTGCGGGCCTGCTTCTCTGCGTCCACGTCTACGGCCAAGTTGTGAAACCAAACGGATTCCAGATGGGGGAACTCCTCCTTGCAAACCCTCCCCAGCATCAGAATTGCAGGCACAAGCGGCCTTACGCCGCCGCCCCCAACCATTCCGATCCTTACCGTCCGGATCGAGGCCGGCAACAGGTCCACCAGCACCTCTGGTTCTAGGACACCTGCGTCGGACGGATTCTGCACCATCGTTCCGGGATACAGGAACTCCTCCTGAAGCTCCAACTCCTCTAGACATGTCAAGAGTTTGAGTGATCTCAACGTGTCCTCTTCTGTGGCCTCGTTCAGGTCGAAGACGCCGTCGCCCACTTCAAGCCGCAGATGCTTCAACCCAAGGGAGGTATCTGAAATCACATCCGGCACCTCGCGGGCCGTCGGCCACCCTTCGAGGGTCACGCACGCGTCGCCGATGTGGTAGTTGAGCCGCTCGAGTTTCGGACATTGCCGCAGCAGTATCCTCAATTCGTCTGCCTCCAGCACGGTGTTGAAGAGGTTGATTTCCTTCATGTTCCGCATATTCATGCCCGGCTGGATGCTGACCATGTTATACACGGACAAGGAGGTGATGTTGGGCGCCGCCGTGAACAAGTCCCTCAGTGGCGATATATCAAACCCGCCCTCTGTATCCCAGTGTGAGACCGCCAGCCTGTCGAGCTTGGGAAGAGACCCCGGAGCGGAAAAGGGGACGGGACTTTGCTCGCCGTCATGGGCAAGTATGCACAACTCCTCCATGTTGGTGCACGTGCCCGCGATCAAGGCCAAAAAGTAGGGCGTCGAGCTGCGATCGACATCGGCGACGGCCTCGAGCCGTCCGGCCGCCTTTTCAATCAGTTCGTTGACTTCTCCAGAAAGACTTGACTCGTCGAAATCGGTCTGGTCAAGATGGAAAGACTTCACATGCTGCGCAAGCTCGGGCCGTGTGTCCAAGATCGTCTCGGCGACATTTTGCTGGGCTTTCAGCCTGTAGCCGCAAAACGGGGTGTGGTACAGCAGCGGTGTGGCGATGTAGTTGAGCAGTCTGTTGGTGCGGCACAGGCTCGCCAGCGCGGCCTGGTTTTCACGGTCGTTGGGCCTGGTGGGACAGGCAGGGTGGCAGTGGTGGCCCTGTACACGTGTGGGGTAACAGTGCGGTCAGAGGAATTTGACGATATCCTCCACGATCGGCAGTGGGAAGTCGAGAAGGGAAGACATTGTGGCAGACGCGAGAGACGGAGAAGAAAGTCGGTGGTGATTTGAGGTTTTCATAGTGATTGATGGCTTCAGGCACCAGTCCAGGGGTAAGCCGGATTGGGAATGTGAGAAAGAGCTAAGCGAGTTCTGGTGTGTAACTGTGAGCGCTTCTTTGAGCTGTTCGTTCTGTTGGTACCAGGGTGATGCCGGGGTTGGTGAAGGGCGTCACTTACGGGCGGGTTGATGTCTCCATTTTCAGCCTCCGGGGTGTACTCGTATTGATGGTCAAGCCAGAGCCCGGTGTTCTCTGTGCTCCTGAGCATTAGAGACTGGCGTTGATCATTTACCAAGGTATCTTCGGGGAAGCTGTGAAATGTTACATCCGGTCGAGCCCGGAGCTACAGCCGAGAGAAGTGGGTCTCAATTCCGCGACGGAACCGGACGCCGTACTCGCACCCGCCTCCCACCAGGTTCATTTCACCCGCAGCCTGGACCCTTCGATAGGTAGTATATGGTAACGTATAAATTTGTGAAATTCCATTCGAATGTGGGTAGTTTCATTCTCTGAAACGCCCGATCGATTGATTTGAGCATCAGGATTACCCCCCTCCAACGCGCCTCCAACGCGAGTGATCTGAATACGTTGCCTCATTTGTCCTATTCCCAGAATTCCACGATCTACGAGGTCTTGATGCGCAGGATAGCCGTGCAGCTGCTATTCAGTAAGAAGACCGTCGATCGAAACATGCTGTATATTCTTAGAACGGAAACGTCCATTTCCATTTCATGCCACCATCGATGAGAACTCGAGGTCTGTGTTGCCGTTGGGACTGGCAACGTGTCTACGATGTAAAAATATTCCCAGCCAAAAGTTTTTTGAGCCATATGCCACGTCCAACAAGAAGACCCATCCTGCGAAGAGGACACTTAGGCTTCCTCCTCCTCGTCCATCGTGGAGGACTGCATTGCCGCCCCGTGACCTCCAGCATTCTCGTCGGCCTCGATGATTTCCTCAAGTTGCTTCCAAGTTTCATCTATCAAACTCCCCAGTTTACCTCCTTGCGACCGTACTAAGCTGCGAGGGGTTCTCCCGTCACGGTTCAGTTTGTGGAACATTTCTCGCGGACTTTTCGCGTTCTCGATGAGAGCTATTGCAAGCTGTACGTGCCCATTTATCGCTGCGTGATGAAGAAGGTTTCTTCCCATATAATCTTCGCCGTCGACACTAGCCCCCCGGGTGACAAGTTCTAATGCCGCCTCCTCGGTGTCTTCAGTTCGGTTTCTTGAATCATCCGAGGTGACAAGAATGGTCAGCGGTGTCAGACCTTCATTATCCTCAAAGTCTAACGTCGCCCCGAGATTGCAGAGTTCAAGGATTGATTTCGTGGCAACCGAATGGGCAGCAAAGTGCAGTGGTGTTTGATCGTCGACATCCCTTGAGTCTAATTCTGCCTCAAGCTCTCGTAGTCGAATGAGGGACTTTGTAGCACCTGACAAGGCGGCAAAGTGCACTGGAGTTCGATGGCTACTGTCTCTGGCGTCCGGCCAACAAGGCCATTTGGAGAATTTTTCAAACAATTCCGGCGCGTCCCACATGGCTGCGAGGTGAAACGGCGTGAGTCCCCGAGCATCTTCCGCCGTCATATCGGCATTGTTTTCGATGAGGAGGCCGACGAGTCCTAAGTTTCGGCTCATTACTGCGCAGTGCAAGGGGGTTGTGCCGTCGAGCCCTTGGGCATTGACATTGGCATTTGATCGGATGAGAAGTTGGGCCCACCATTGCGCCCGTGAGTGAAAAAAGTCTGTAAGGCCCTTTCTCACGGTCTCGTTGATGCCGTCTAGGCCATGCCCGTGCAAGACCGTGTAGCAGGCATAGTGTAGCGGAGTCCAGTGGTTCAAGTCTTTCGCGTTTGTGTCTGGGTCTGCTCCCTCGTCCATCATTGCCCGAAGCCACTTCGCAGGGTCGACCATTGCCGACGTGAACGCCTCCCGCCAATCGACTGGATTCCAGCCGCCGGGCAGTTCACTGTGTTGCCACGAGATGATTTTGACCCAATCGGATGGATTGAACTGGGCTTCGCATACGTCTGAAATCTGCTGCTTGACCTCTACAGTTTCCTCCTGAGCCTCCAACATGCTGTTAAGGGAGGTGCTCCGTGCCGCGTGGTGAAGTCCCGTGCGATTGAAAATGTCCCGATATTCAGAGCTGCCATAAGGGGCTCTAATCGGCATGGGAGATTGACGTCTTACTGGAAAGTACCGCAGTTCCGTCTTAGAAACCTCCTTCAATACGTGCCGGGTCTGAACATTGTAAATATCGAAGACCTCCTCCAGCTTCTTCCGGATCGTTGGGAACTTGATTTTCTCCAATGTCTGACCAGTATGGTGCAGAAATATCGGTTTCCATGGGTCTTTCCAGTACCAGCCCTCAAACCGGAAAGGTGAAGATTGTACTTCGGGTCCGATTAACCGGGCATGGAAGCACATGAGAGCGGCTACAGACTTCCAATAGATGTGACTCGTCGATGGAAACTTTTCGGCGGTTTCGTAAAGCCAGATATGTGCGTCTACTGCATCTTGGTATTTCCGCCTCTTCTCTTCCACGGCAGCAACTTCCAAGGCGAGGTCGACGACGCCGTCGAGTCCTGGAAGGTTGTCCGAAGCGCTCATGGGGGGAATGAGGCTCAAGTATACCTCTTGTTCGGTCCAGGGTCCTAATTCAACAATACTTTGGACTAGGCGAGAAAGCTTTAGGCTTCTCAGGGTGAACTTCTTCCAGGCTCCCCAGCCTCTGGCATCATCCGACTGAACTATCGCTTTCATGTCTTTGCCGACAGATGACGTCTCTAGCCGATGGGCTAGGGCCCAGACGAAGCTTGCAAATATGTCCTTCGCATATAATCTCGGCAGTGAGTCCTGGAATTCGACAACCAAATGGCGGTCCTCTCTCTGTTCCTCGGCGTCCTCTTTAATTGGATTCCACGACTCTGTGGGTTCCAAATTCCAACGTGTAACGTTTCCGTCTATCGGGTTGCTTAGCCTTTGGGAGAAGGAAAGGTCCTTGAAACTAGGTGATCTCTGCCCGGCATGACCAATTCTCTCGATTCGCACATCGTGAGCGGAAGGTTCCTGCCAATGTGTTTCGTCTCGCTCTAGCAGCCCGGATGTCTTGATCCCTTCTAAGCCGTTCGGCATCCACCACTTGAGGTCTTGAAGGAGTCTGAAAGAGGATGGCCCGATGATCTGCAAGCACTGATCCCGTATTTTCTCCCCGCGGATCCAATCGTCGTTGCCTGACGGGAAGACAGCTCGCGTATTCTTTTGGTTGCCTTTCGACGAGTACACTGAGTATAACCACAGTGAAAGTGCCGAATCTAGCTCATCGACGCGGGCTTGCCACCCACTTTCCGTTTTCTCGACGTGGAATTCGACCGGCTCGGGGCTGGCGTTGCTGAGACGCCCGTAAGCTCCGAAGTCTCCGAGTTTGGCTTTGTTGTCGTAACCGACTTTGACCTGTAATGTCCAGGTAAAGCACTGATTTTTGGGCTTTTTCAAGTGATCCTCAAAGTAGCCCATGGTGATCTCGATGGCCTTAGAAAGGGCGACGGCCTCCGCAAAGACGGGGCTTTTCCAGTTGCCGAGCTCGCCCAGGTATCGTCGCAGATCCAGGACGCCCTGCGCTGTGTGAATCCCATCTACTTGACGATATTGATCTTGATCTTTTCGGCATTGTTGATTCTCAGTCTCCTTTGTCGCACATGTCATAATTTCAAGCTTCGGCAGCCCTGTTTCTATTGTCCAGAGGCAGCTTGAGGCTCGATCCGACATGCTTTGGCTTCCCTTGTCTTTCTCAGCTGGATGCACAGTTTTCCGGCTCTTCTCAATTTTCGCGTTGGCTGGATCCGACTGTCCAAATCGAGCCCCGACCTTGGAGCAAAACCTCTGCCAGGCACTCTTGTTTTCTGGCGGGAACCATACTGCTGTTTGCATGTTCGATAGGGACATGACAAACCAATCAAGCTCATAGCCAGACTTCAAGTCTTGTTGCTTGATATCATGGGTCAAGGCTCGTCGGACAACAGCCCTGACAAAAGTCGCCAAAGCAACTGCGCCTAGTTGTGCGATGGAAGCTGTCCAATGCATGCCTCTGAGACCGGTGAACTGGCACACAGAGCCGGCTAGGCTGATGAATACGCCGACAAAAGATAACATCTGGAGCCAGCGAACAAGAATCTTTTCTTCTTTCTTTGGGTTCGAGCCTTTCTCCATTCCTGGGGCTTGACTGGGTTGGCCTTCACCTCTCGTACTAGTCTGGCTAGGCTGACCGGCATCATCTTGCTCTACCCCAATGGCTCGCGCAGAGGTAACGAATTGGTTGCGCTTTTTCTCGGGAAAGATCGCCTTTGACTCGAATTGCTGATCGCTCACCTGCTTCCTTTTCTGAAGCCAAATCATAGAGATCGCGTGCTCTTTTCCGCTAGTCAACTCCCACCTTGTCTCTTCGCTGGCCTTGTTGACGACATGAACACAAATGAGCATGCCAAGCACCAAACAGACAGTGCCCGTGACTGCAAGCGGCATGGTGTAGTCTTGTACAGGCTCGCCCTCCTTTTCAAACTTCAGGGTGTGGTACTCGGTTACGAAGCCGAAATAGAGCAAGGCGCCGGCTTGGAAGACAACAGTGATGGCCGCACAAAGCCAAAGTGGCCATCTATGTCCATCTGCTTGACAGTTCAAGGAAATATTCGGCGCGGGATGTTTACGGTTGCGGAGGATGACAATCTCGTGTTTTCCTGGTGCCTTGGACGTTGTCCCACTCGGTGATGCCCTGTTATTCTTTTGGTTGGTGTTGTTCTTCGATGGGCTGTTTCGGCCTGTTGTCATACTACTCTGCTGTTGGGGGCTTCTCGATTGTCCCGACTCGCCACCGTCGATGTGACTTGTATCGGAGCTCTCTTCCTGCTTATGCCAATGCCAGGAGAGGAGAAACCGTCGCTTGACTTTGCGAAGCCGGGCGGACAAGCCAGGAAAATATCGGTCTTTAAAATCAACTATCAGCAGAGCCAAAAACCGCAGAGCTGAACTTCCACCTACCTCGTTTCTTAGGGCAGATTCGGAGAATGGAGCGGTGGTCCTCCGCCGAATTCTCTTCGGAAGAGGTGGCCTTCTCAATATCCATGATCCGCGCGGAGGTTATATCTTTGCGGTCAGTCTCCGTCGGATAGAGGCAGATGAATTCGCAGATGTCTGCCGCTCCGGGACACCTCACGACGTTTCGTCCGTTCCAGAGCTCGCAGGCCTCTTTCGACGTGGATGACATGACTTCAAGCTCCGCAGCGACGATGTTCTCCCGCGCGCGTCCCACGACGGCCTTGAGCCAGGTGTAGCCGCCCACCCGGATGGCGCTGACGATGACGGTGATGACCCCGATCGGGGCCACCGCGAGCATGATGCAGTCGGCCCACCCCGTGGACTGGCTCATGAACTGCGTCGTGACGCTCTCACCGAAG
This sequence comes from Colletotrichum musicola, assembly GCA_014235935.1. Lineage (NCBI taxonomy): Eukaryota > Fungi > Ascomycota > Sordariomycetes > Glomerellales > Glomerellaceae > Colletotrichum > Colletotrichum musicola. The sequence goes on along the minus strand of WIGM01000378.1, from coordinate 20,134 downwards.
AGGGCCAGCAGGCTGGTTCGGAGTCAATTGAACGTGAGAGAGACGAGGGCTTGCATAGACTAACGTACGGTGCGATATCGGAAGCGAGGTTGTTGGAGAAGTCATCCCCTTCTTCGAGAAACCCCGCCATGATGTGGCTTGGGAAGATGATGAGGAGAGCAAACAGCCAGAAGCTCCGAAGAAAGAGAGCCCTCGATTTGGACATGATTCGAGACGGGCTGGCGGGTTTGGGAGGCTTTCAAATTTGCTGGATTCGTTGCAGCGCAATGTTTAGTGTTGAGTTTGTCCACGAGCTGAGTTCGTGATGTTGTAGCAAGAACGTGGTTAGCGAGCTCCAAGTCAGGGTCTGCGAAGAGCAACCAGGCACATTTCTGCTGCGCGCATCGGGTATGCTGCCCGAGATATTTTCTAATCATCGGGTACATGCCCAACCAGGATGAGCAAACTGTCAGCAATTCGCTGCGTTCTGCTGTGCGCTCGCCTCGCTCTACTTACTTATTCGCATTAGGCTCCTGCAATGCAGGATTCGTGGTACATTGCGGTCGGCGGCAGTATGCACTCACAGCCAAATGGGGGATGGAAAACCCCTTCCAGTGCCCCTGCCAAAAGTTTCACTGCATGAGATACCATGTAAGCTGGCAGGGGTATGCAGGGCGCTCAGATCGTGGTCCGAAGCCAAAGCCGCACTATCGTGGCAGTGTTATGGCGCATGCGGTCCGCTTCAAAACAATGCGGCCCGTCCCGCAAAGAGAAAATGTCTTCCTTCCATCTGGATGGCCTACTCCATGTCTTTTGCCGTCGATGTCTATGATCACCGCTCTTGAGTTGCTTGACTGTTACTGAAGATTTCGTTGCTGTTTTGCTTGTGTTACGGTCCTTGAGGCTATGGAGGGCTCATTGCGGCGACAAGGGTGCGGGTGTTCTCTTTCTCGACATGTGTAGCTCGACATGTGTAGCTCAACATTGTCCTCAAGTAAAGCCACCATGGTTTGCTACCGTATTGAAGACAAAGATGAGGCCCTGGTCAGTTCTCATTCATCCTAGGCATCTTGAACGGATGTCTACAAAGGCGAAAGAGAGGAAGTTGAAGTTAGTTCATTTGACACCTGATAGTTGGAAAGACAGTAGTATTCTCGAAATTGAGGTGCAGTGTTGAGCCCAAAGGATGGGAAACACTATTTGAACAGCAGCTTTGACATCGTCGCTGACCGTGCACCCTCAGCCAACCTGCAAGCTGCCACCATCGTGGCTCTGGACTATAGGCTACCAAACAGCTTCGTATCACCACATACGACCATACCCATTGGAAAACTCGGGATCCCGTCCGCTCTCCCATAGATAAGCCAATGAGGGCCGGATTAGTAGTTGGGTCGGTGACGACCAGCGAATACCTGGTGTTGTATGTTTTGGTGTTTTGTTCCCTGTTGGCGTCCCCAGTGTGGGTCACGATCTCGCGTTCCTTCCATAAGGCAGGCACCGCCTTAGCGCCCAGCAGTTGATTTTTGAGGGAAGTGGTAGACACCCGCTGAAATAACGCACGGATAGTCTCAGTTCAGCTAACTATCGTTTTTCTGGTCAAAAGTTGGGTTGACGGCAGGCTCACAAGGAGAGCGGCAGTATCCTCTCGTTGCGGAGCTTCCGAACGCTTGATAGCTAAACCAGGACTGACTTGCAGCTAAGTCACCGAATTGCATGTCTTCCTCCTGAAAGTCCCTTAGCTCTTACTCCAAGACCAAACTTCAACCCTTAAATCAACGTTCGGATACCTCTGAGCGACTGGAAAGGTGTCGTGGTAGAATCGCCGGGTCCGCCAACCCCGGCCCCACCTTCACTTCGCCTATGCGCCGCACTTCCCGGTCCGGGCAATCGGACCGGCAAACACCATGGGTTTGGGTCGCAACCTACCAATGACGGTCACAGATTTCTGGCAGCCCTACACGTGTGGCGCGTGGTTTGTCTGATCATGCAGGCGAGGCGAATAGTCGAGCGGCACAATACTGACGTCGAAACTACTTTGGGGATAGACTCGAGTGTGCCCAGCTGCATGGCGCGCCCAATTGGAAAAGGGATGGATGGGCAGGGAGGTTGTCAGACAACGGAGCACGATTCCCCCGACGAGCTGAGAATCCATTTTATTCAGTTTTTCAAGAGCCTGCCCTCCCCGTCGCCCGTTCTTTGTTTTTCAACCGCGGAATTGCTGTGGCAGATGCGCGCGTTGTCGCAATAATGTCTCAGTTAAGGGATGCGGGTTTAGACACTCGTGTCGGTGGGAGCCAGAGCGAAGCTCTTTTCGAAGACAGGGATGGTGCTCATTTTGACAACATCAGCAGTGTAACGATGCCGGCCGACGGCGGTCGGCCGCTGGCCCCGGCTCCGGGGAACGCGTGGGGTCAACGGCCGTACGACGGCGGCCCGCAGCCAGCAACGACTCCCCATTCCCACTACGAAAATACGCTCGGAGGGGGTTCAAAACATCCCAGAGGTCAAGTTAACACGGAGAAGCCCGACTATGAGCCGGAAAAGTCACAGCTCCTTGGCCAGGCTGCCGCACACGACAGGCAAGAGCCTCGCGGCAACGCACCGGAGGACACCGGAGGAGTTTCGGTGCTGGAAACATGGTCCATCGAGATTGCGAGCAGCATCCTGGCCCTCGGCTGCATCGCCGCCGTCGTCATCCTCCTCAGCCTCCACCAGGGGAAGCCCCTTCCCGCGTGGCCGAAGCTCATCTCTGTCAACACGCTCATCGCCGTGTTCACAGCCATCTTCAAGGCGTCGCTCATCATGCCGGTTGCTGAAGGTTGCCGCCTCTTTTCATATCAACCTAACAACATAGGACGTGCTAACGAAGACTCTACTCGCGTAGGAATCGGACAACTGAAGTGGACCTGGTTCGACCGCCCTCAAAGGCTTTCCGACATCGCCCTCTACGATGGCGCCAGCCGCGGGCCATGGGGCTCTCTATCTCTCATCGTCAAACAGATACCACGGACAGACAAGGGGTAAGAGCCTCTTCCAAGCAAACGAAACACGAACTGACACTTCAACTCAGGTACCTAGCCGGCCTCGGCGCCTTCATCACCATCGCCGCCCTGGCCATCGACCCCTTCTCCCAGGCCATGATAGACCACCGCACGTGCCGCGGCACCGCCGCCTCGGGCGCGGCCAGCGTCCCGCGCGCCAACAACTACACGGCGAACCGCAACTCGGAGATCAGCAGCCTGCACTGGGCCGGGGACGCGGGCGTCAGCCTGCCGACGGTGGGCGCGCTGTACAAGGGTATGGTGGACCCGCGGGAGACGGCGAGCCTGCTCAACGTCACCTGCAGCACGGGCAACTGCGACTTTGGCGGGGATTCGGAGGCGTTCTACTTCTCCTCGCTCGCCGCGTGCCAGTCCTGCGAGGACGTGACCAACGAGACGGAAGAGTTCAAGGGCCCGTCCCTCTCTTTCAACGAATCAGCCGACGACTACTTCCGCTCCTGGCGGCTGCCGAGCAACACGAGGCTCTACCAGGTCAGCGCGAACCGCAGCGGGAACGTGCTGCAGTCCAGCTCGGTGATCGACCCGGCCAACGAGACGTTCCCCATCGACCACTTCGCCCTGTACCGGATCGACGTCCTCGCCGTCACGAACCCGGAGTGCAGAGACAGAAAAGACTGCAGCGTCGAGTCGCCCGCCGTGCGGCCGCTCGCCGTGCGCTGCCGCTTCGACGCGTGCGTGAAGCGCTACCGCGGGCAGGTCGTCAACGGGACGTACGCCGAGACGGAGGAGTCTGACGGGTTGAGGTTGAAGTACACCGGCCCGCGGCGGATGGCTGCCTTCGCGCTGCTCACCGACACCGTGACGATGAACGGCCGCGAGCGCCGGTGTGAGCCGACGGACGACTGGGCGGATGACTCCGTCCGTCTCGGCTTCGACGACAAAGGAGGTTTGAGCAAGGTGTACGAGTCGGGCGTCTTCTCCATCACGCAGCCGCTGCGGTGGCGGTCCTACCCGCGCGAGTGCCTCTGGGTGCTGGACCTGTGGACGTGGTGGGGCCTGCAGAGCCTGTTCACGAGCTTCTTCACCGACTGGATCATGCACTCGGGCGGCAGCACGGCGGACATGGCCCAGGTCAGGGGGTCGCCGTGGCTGAGGCGGATGTACGCCGGCGGGACGGCGTCGGTGTCCACGGTCGAGGACGTCGTCGCGGGGCTCACCGCGGCGCTGACAGCCGACATCCGCAACAGCCCCTACGGCGAGAACGAGCGGCTCGCGCGGGACGTGCCGGAGCGGTACAGGGCCGCCGCGGGGCGCGCCATCGCGACGGAGACGTGCATATACGTGGAATGGGGGTGGCTGGCGTACCCGGCGGCCCTGATGGTCCTGCAGTGGGTGTTTTTGGTGCTGGTCCTCGGCGGGAGGAGGAAGGCGAGGGGCCGGGGAGGGTGGAAGTCGTCGCCGCTGGCGCTGCTTTTCCACAGTCTCGACGACGATCTGCGCGCGAAGAGCGGCGGCGGCGGTCTGGGTACTGCCGGGCGGATGGCGAGTGCGGCGGACGGGATCAGGGTGCAGCTTGTGCCGACGGGCGGCGCCTCGAAGCCCGGCGGGTGGAGGTTCTCGGAGACGTAGACTTTGAGTTGGTGGTCTAGAACTCCTGTTTAACTTTGAGCATTGTCTTTAGCTCGCGATAACGAATATGTTTTATTTCTGACTTTCATCTCGACTCGCAACGTTTTCAGCCGTTCTCCTCGGGCGAAGGTTATTGGACATCCCACCACGGCCAGTCTGAAGCTTTTTCGGCCCAGGGACAGGAACCCCGGCCGCTATTGTGACGCACGGTAACCGTAATCTTGTCAAGAGTTACACGCGAATTCTTCAAATTCCTGTCCACATCCCCATTAGCTTCAACACAGGTGCCACCGCTAATGACTTCGCCACGCAGCAAGCCCCGGACCTCAAAAGACCCACAGCTCCGCCGCCGTACTTATGTGCCCCACTTCGGCCCCGACAGAGACTCCACACGGAAAACAATGACGTCAGGCAGCCGGCGGAAAGAATGGTCAGGTTATCCCGAGTAAGCTGTGCTCCGCCCCGGGCGCAGTTTTGCGTTGAGTGCAAACGGTAAGGGTACCCGCGCGAGCGTTCAGTTCATACTCTCTACCCGCGGCGCGGAGCTATAGCTTGGCTTTTATCCCGCTCGTCACATGTCGAGGCGTAGCTCACCCCTGAACGGCACCTCTAACGGAAGACTTCACGGTCACATCTGCAAGGAAGGGTAGCATGACAAGGCCATATCAATTTGCAAGTATACACAGAATATATAATATGATTACCAAAAAAAGAGGCCGCTTCGCGCTTTTCACAGGCCTCGATTTATCTGAGACGAAAAAAAACCACCAGTGTATAGTCGCTGTCATGATGCATGTTCCACCATCCGAACGCAAAACGCTATGCTTCACAGTCTATGATTCCGTCCTCTTCATTTCCGTCCTCGCGGCACGGCGTTGTCTGCGAATCGGATGCCCCTCCTAGCCGGCGGGACTCTCTCCCCGCCCTCGTCATCGGAATCGTCTCCGCCGCCGTTGGAACTCATGCCGAGCGCGGCCTCTCTACGACGCCGCTCTGCGGGAGTTTCGCCGGCATCCTCTTCGTCATCCTGGCTGGCCAAGACAGCCAACCTACGCTGCCTCTCGACGGCCGTCTCGTCCTCGTGTTCGTCTTGCGACTCACGTCGTGCGGGCGCCGTTGGCGAGCCGGTGTCGACTCTCTTCGGAGAGTGAGATGCTGATCGCTTGTCGGCCGAATCGCTTCCAATCATGATGGTCGGGATGTCGGCCGGCGATGGGATGTCGCCCTTGGCTATCGACTTGACCCGCTGAGATGCCGACGACTGATCGACAACCTCGCGTCGGGTCTTGACGTCCAGTTTCTGCACTTCACGAATGAAGTCTTCCTTTGTCATGCGCTGGCCAACGCCGCCGATCGTGAATCTGATGTGTTTGTCGTCCTCTTGCTGTTGCTCGGCGGGCTTCTTCTTGGGGTTTTGTGCAGAGCTGTCGCCACCTCTGAAGATGTTCTGCCATCCGGATTTCGCTGGCGACTTCGCGGCTCCGTCGGCGCTTGATTCTCCTTGGCTAGATCCCTCGACTTGAGGGTTTTCGGATGCCTTCAGGAGTCCACCCATACCAAGGTACTTGAGACTCTGCTGCGCAATGCCGCCAATCTCCTTTCCGGTTTTGCTCGATGGCAGCTCGTACGTCTTGATGACTTCACCGTCTTCGTCTTCAACAATGATCTAGTGTGATGTTAGTAAACTGAACAGCAGGTTTCGGGTCTTTGCCGACTTACAGTGTTGCCGAACTGGAAAGCTCGAGCTGGCTCATGCCGTCTTTCGGACTTGCTCTTCTCCTTCCGCTTCTCCACCTCTGACGTGTAGACATCTTCAACCTTGCGCTTGAATGAGTCCAGTGTCCAGTTGAACTTCTCGCCTTGTTTCGATTTCATGGCCGCCACCGCAGCCAAGTCAGTATGAACGGGGCCTTGTCCCTCAGCCGCTGCAGCCTGTTTGCTCGGGGTTCTCTCAACGGTCAGGACGTCTCCATCCTCATTCTCAACCACCAAGTTGCTTCCTTCCTCATAGATCTGGATCTTGGGTGGTGTCTGACTTCGGCTGGAGCCTTCCTCGGGAGACGGCGTGATCTCGTCGTCTTTCTCGGGATCTCTCCCGCGGCCTCGCTCGGAATCGCGTCTGGGCTGCGTGGTTTCGTCGTTGTTCTCGGGCGATGAAGGCTCCTTCTCGTTGAGCAGCGGCTCGCGTCTTGTAGGGAAAATAGCAGATTGAGAAACAGGTCCACCAGGTCCAAGGCCATCCTCCCACTTCTTACTCTTGCGGCGGCTTCGAGAAGTAGACCGGTTTCTAGGCTTGGAGCCGTCCTCGTCCTTTTGGCGCCGCAAAAAGGCGCCTGGGAAGCCCACGGGAGGCAAGGTGCCGGGCGGGAACTCTGGCATCTTCATGTCGGTCTCGTCAGTGTCGGACATGGTCCGAGCTTGGGACCGGGACTGGGACGAAATTCTTGGCAGACGGTTCATCCAGGTAGGGCCATCTTCGGGTGCGGTGGTGTAGGACATGGTGATTGTCAGGGTGTTGATGCGTTTTCCAAGGGTGAAGACAGCCACCGATGAACCATGGACGATGATAGAGGCGATGACGAGGAACGTGACGATTGGCCAGATGACGGCGACGAGAGTTCTATGCTCGATTTCTTCGGGCGGAGTATCGGACAGCGGGACGGCAGTCTCCCATTGCAGCTCAGCGCGCGCGAGAATCGCGACGAAAATGGCACCGACACCAATGGGACCGAAATGGCCGGCGAACACGGCCTCGCGCCAAGTCTTGATGTCCGGTATGAAAGGCTTCAGTATCAGCATGGCAGGAATGCGGCGGAAGAGGATGACGAAAATCGCAATGACAACCAGGCGCCAGGGGGTGATGCCCTCGGCGACGTTGTTGTACTGCTCCCAGGGGATGATGGTTCCGAGGAAGACGAAGTAGGCCAAGTTGATCAACAAGTCGATAACGTTGGAAACGTGCGATTCCTCCGTCCTCGAGGCGAACCAACCGTCGTTGGAGAAGCCTACGCCAGCCGCGAAACCGACCAGCAAGTCGTCCATGCCGAGCAAGCTACCAGCACCGGCGCAGAAGAGCGCAAGCACAAAGTAGAAGACAAGAAAACTCTCGCGGTCAATGAGGTCGTGCTCCTCGGAGTACTTGATGCCGTGGCGGGCAATGTAACCCACAACGAAACCGAAGATGGCGCCAAAGATGCACTCGTAAAGGATGGTATAGACAATCCAGTGAAACGTGGTCTGCTTGGCATCCATGTGCTCTTGGATAAGGTAAATTCCGAGGTAGACGAAGGGGAAGGCCATTCCGTCGTTACAGCCGGATTCCGCGGAGAGGAGGTCGCGCAAGTGCTTGGGGACACGCTTGGCGAACTTGCCCTTACCGACAACGGAGGAAGCCAAAACAGGATCGGTCGCAGTCACGCAGGCCGCAATGACCAAGCTCTCGAGCCACGACAGAGGGTCGATCAGCCACCAGATGAACAGGCTCACGACGAGCCAGCCGATGGTCATGACAGGAATCAAGAGCAGGGAGACGGACTTCCAGTGCTTCTCCATGTAGAACTTGGGCAATTCGACTCCGACGGCGAAACATTGGACGACGAGGACGATACGGGAGAATTCGATGGTGACGAGGTCGACATTTCCCCAGCTCTTGGGGTCGATCAGGTTCGCTGCGTGAGGGCCGAAGATGATGCCGCAAATGGTCGCGACAGTGGCCTCACCGATGTACATGCGCTCCTTGATGATGGAGGAGCAGAGCATGAAAAGAGTGGTAAAGCCGCCCAAGATGATGTACACCAAGTGCGGCTTGGTGATGGAAAGGTGGTCCCACGCCATGGTGGCGCGATTGGGAGGTTATCGCTATTGGATAGGTTGTAAACAAATGGGTTCGCTGTGGTTCGGGTTCGGTGTGTAGGTATCGTGAGATTCGGTCGCTCAGTCGCCGGCGGCAGAAGGAACGGCGGCAGGGCCTGGCGAAGGACTCGAGACTCCCCAGTCGATGGATTGCGTCCCGAAAGTAAGGGTGTCTCGATGCATTCAGGGAAAAGTTGGCGTGCCAAGAATTTGTTGCATCAGCAGCCAGCAGCAACAACAGCCGTGGATGGACGGGGGCGCTTTTTCCGCGAGAGAGCGATAACAGGAGCTACCGAGGATGAGGTCACCGGCGGGCGTTGCCTCTCGTACCTATACGAGGTAGGTATCTGTGTGGGCTTTCGAGCGACTCGGTCGAGCTCGGGATCGAGCGTGTGAGGTGTCGAGCAGCGAACGACAGTCGGAACAACAGGTTAGACAGACTCTGGTCTTGCGCGGACCGAGAGTTCGCAGGTTGGACAAAAAGAAGGACCAGACGATCAAGACAGCTCCGGGGTTCATGGAACCTAAGTAGGCCCCCAGGGACAGACAAGAAAAAGATGTTGGCGTGCTGATAGCAAAGGATGACCCCGGCAGAAAACGCCTGGCCCCGCCTAGCGCGAGAGGTGGGGGGCACAATTGGGGTGGAAGGGTGGAAGTGGGCGTTCGAAGGGGAGGGGCGAAGGGGTTTTTTGCTCTTTCCTCTGCATGTCTTCCCAGAGTTCCCAGAGCCTGTTTGGGAGGCGCAGGATGTGCTGACGCGGTACCTCGGGGGTACCGACAGGAAACCCGGGGACTTGGTCTGTTGGGCACCTCACATGTGTGCACTGCGCCTACTTCACTTGTTGGAGGGAAATTATCAAGTACCTCTTTCTCTGAGGCACCTCAAGACCTGTACAAATATACAATGTACTGAAAGTAGGTACGCAGAAACGACGGACGAATCTATCCAGGGCGGCCGAGCCATACCGGTTCCCGCTAGCGGTGATCCAGCTTAAGTCGCGGTTAAGGTAAGGCACCGCCAGGTGCGATGAACACCGAGAGTGGTGCGTGAGACAAGCTGTCTTTTGGCGTTCCACCGCAACGGGCCAGATCCCTCGTGTCTCGATTCCAGAACAACAACACATTATTAGGGAGAGAGAGAGCACGACGGGGGTCGGTGCGTTGCGGTGCGGTGCGGTCGAGGGCCGACGACGAAGGCTCCCGAAAAGCGTTGCTCGGTTCCGGGTGGTGAGATGGGCGGCCCCATGTCCGCCAAGCGGCTCAAAGCAAGGATGAGCCCGACGCGACCGACTTTTCTCCCACGAGTGGCCGCGCGGTGTCGTAATCCCCCGGCGAGGCGGTAATAATCTCTGCAGTCGCACAGGGAGAGAAGCAAAAAAAAGTCGCAGCCGCAGTTGCAGGGTTGTTTTTGGTCCGAGGGGCACGCCATGGCCGAGTCCAGCGACACCTAGGCCGCCTTTTCCGTGATGCTGGAGGGCTGACTTGGGCTACTGATGGCGCAGCGCAATCGCATCTGGGCACACCGGGAATTTGTCGATGGATATGGTCCAAGAAAACCCCGGATTTTGGTCGCAGATCTGATCGGTGACACTTCACATCTGTCATGTCAGGGTCCTGTCGGTATTAGTCTATTCATCCTGCGGTGCGGCCTTGGAGTCTTGACACAGAGTTGGCAAAAGCTTGACCCGAGGACGCTGGAGAAGGGTCTCGCAGCTCTGGGCGACTTTGCGCGGCGTCGATTGGCAAGATTGGGTCTCTCCAAGCATTGGCGGCGTGATGTGTGCCTCGGCGTTGCTGGCCAAGCCAATTCGCGAGATCGCCAACTCCAGTCGCAGTCTCGGCGCCCAGAATGCGCGGCGTCACCCCTCCACTTTTTCTGGCTGCGACCAAGGTGGATGAGTCGAAGCTTGAGTCATGTTGCCAGATGGGATGCAGTGTTTTTTCTCTCTCTCTCTCTCTCTGATATTCCGGAAGAGATGGGAAAGCGTCGAGTTGGAAGCCGTTGCGTTGCGGTTGAAAATTCTCGAAACGTCTAGCATTAAGTGTTGTTGTTCTGGTGCGGGTGGTGTGAGGTCCTCCGGGCGAGGAAGGCAGTACTGCCGCCGTATACGGTACGTACTGGACCTTTCACCTGGGCAGCAGCGAGGGAGGTACTTCCGCGGTACTTCATAGCACGGTCCCGCCGCGCTTGCGGGTGCCTCAGTCCAGAGATCCTTGTTACCTCTTCTTATCTCCATGTTATTCCTCCTACCTGCTCCGTAATGATTTTTTTCTCTCCCTTTCCCTGCTCCGCCGTTGGTCGGATGTGTTTTGTTGCATCTGCGAGCAGCGAAAGCAAAGTATGGGGTCAAGAAAAAATTCAACACCTTGGCAGCGTTCCCCCGAGCCTGAGCACCACCACGGGGGGCAGTCAACGTGCAAGGTCGATACGACCATCGTCCTCCAAGCCCGACCAGGATTTCTCAACAAATACCTATGGCAGCAAACAGAGTGAAACACCGCGGTCGCCGGGGCTGCCAGGACTCTCCCGGCGTGGTTGCACTCAATTGATTGTTCACCCATGCGTCGTCGGGCTCTCCTCCTCACATTGGGCTCGTTTACGGTTCGAGGTTCACCTGGAGTCCCGTCGAAGCCCACCACCACCTTCCGCTCCCCCCCTCCCCGCCGCCTTCCGCCGCTGATCTCCATCCCGTCTTCCTCTCTCACGGCCGCACACGAATACGTACCTCATACCGCTCTCAGCTCTGGTAGGCGCTACCTACCTAACCTATCTCGGGCACCTGCCTCACCCAGCACCCAGCACCCAGCACTGTTTTCTGCCCTCCAGCCGTTACGGTACACTTGGGACGGTGCCTCGACCACCCAGCTTGGCGAGTTCACAGAGCAGAGTCGCTACCTAGGTGCCTCAGGTATCTTCCCATCGTCTCACCTTTGCGCGCCTCGCACCGCATCGCTTGGTCCGAACGTCCCATCCTCGCCATCCTCGCCATCCAGCGAGCACGACCACGATACCACGCAATCCGCGTCTCTTCCGTGGCCATCCTGCGCGCTCTGCACAACCCCGGCCGCCCACATTACCTGCACCGTCCAATCCACCTTTTAAAAGTTCCCTGCTTGCGCACCCCTCCCTCTGCTCTAGCGCTCTCACCCGCGCCGCTACGTCACCAATCGGCTCGCCTTCATTCGCCCACGCCGCAGAGCCAAGAGCCTAACTCAACGACCACCGCTGGACCTACTCGTCACGCCGCATATCGTGGGCATCCCGCGCGTCGCTAGACTTGCCAATCTTTTCCCCTCGACCTGCTGATATTCTCCAGTTTCCCCGAGCTCTACTCCATCGTCTCTCCTCCGCTCTGCTGAACGAACCCCAGGAAACCTCCATGCCCACGACACCTCCATATGTCCTTGTTTGGCTGCCTGACGTATTTCTCCAAGCAGCAACGTCTGCCGCAACGACCACAGGAGGATCGGTGTCCAACGTTGATGCAGCTCAAAGCCGAAGGAAGATGCAATTCGTCCTCGTCATACCTCGCATGCAGGGACTTCTGCTGACGACTTCTCGTGTGTCTGCGCTTTGATACTTGTTTGTCCGACTCTTCAAACGTGGATTTCTTCGGTTGTGTCACCACTCACCACAACGGGCTCCACAGCATCGAGCGCATCCTTTGGGCGCCGCTGATCTACGGCCTCGACTGCACGCCCACGACTCGGTCATGTTCCGCATATGCCGCCGATGGCTTCCTGCCTGCATGACTCCGCAACTGAGGAGCTGACTGTGCAGTTTCTCGCATCCAGACCGTGACTTGGTTCCGACTTTTCCACCCACCTTCCCTTCGCGTCCTTGGCTCCACACCGCCGAGTGAATTCGACCGTGGCACCCGCGGAGCCTCGGACCGCTCACTGGCAACCCGAGAAGCCCTCATCCTCCACTCCGGCCCACAAGCATGGAACTCAACACACATAATCTCGGCTGCAGCGACTCGTGGCATCTCACATTCGAGAATCAATCATCGAATGCGCCGATGGTTTAGTGGTAAAATTCTCCGTTGCCATCCAGCAGCGTCGGGGAGCCGGGGGTTCGATTCCCCCTCGGCGCATATCTTTTGCTTCTCTGTGCATGAGACGCATGCGGTGATTCTTTTGGCTCTTTTGTGCCTTTTATTTTAGTCAATGGACAGTTGAGAAGAGCTGTTTGAGTTAGGTTGTCCTTTAAGGACTGCCAGTAAGAGCCTCAGTGAGGTAAGAGGAACAAGCCCCGTCGAGATTTGGTTCTGGAGTTGCATACGGCCTCTGTTTCGTTTCCCGCCGCTGAGATCATTCAACGAAGTCAACGGACACCTCATATGCGCTCCGGATATGGTGACGGCGATAGGGCTGAGCGAGTCTCGTCATCAGCGCCGTCACCCTGGTCATGCCAGGTTCAGGAAGAAGGATAGACGGCAGCTGGTGACCATTTGCTCCAATGCAATAGCTGGTAGCCCTGGATCCTTCCAACACGGTAATGTTTACTGTAATCAAGTCGAGCCCACCGTCGCAGAACTGGCTCCTTGGGCAGCTTGGAATCTTCCAGATGAATTCCGCGCCACGACGACAATCGCGAGAGAAACATCCAAGCCCCAGGGTTCTCATGAACATGACCCCAAACCGCGGTATAGCTGAGTCTGCTTCCAACGCGAATGTTCGCACGGCCGACTTACTCCCCAGCCAGCACCGAGAAGAGGCCGTGTCTATCCGTCCTTCGCCGTATATGGCTGTGGAGTACTGGAGAGCTTCGTTCGTAGTTCTGGTCATTCGGCCTTCCTTCAGAGACCTGGTTGCCGCCGTTGACCACGAGAATGGCGGTGTGGTAGCCTCAAGAGCTTGGATATGACGCGAATGTCGCCGAGACTTTGAACTGTTACTTAGTAGTGTCAGTTGGGGAAGGGAGAGTTGTTGTCGTCTGTAAGATGGTCTCCGAAGTCTGTCTTAATGTCTTTATATAGGTGGTGGTCAACCCAGAGAACATCTGCTTCATCACTGTGGCTTCTGTGACTGGGAGTCCCTTAATCGGTAGTAACAAAAGAGCATTTAGCTCCTTTCACGAGCGCATTCAATACTGAATCAGTTTAAAGTAGTCTACTGGTTGTTTGCTTGCTCCCTAGTGATCTTATTCATGGCTGTCAGGCATCCGTCCAATGAATCATCCAACTGCTGACAAACAACGGACGATTCACCACTTCGTCTCGTTGTGGGCTGCTATTCACTGCTCTCCTCACCTTTGGCTGAGCACTGAATCGGTGCATTTTCGTCACGAAGTGAGTCGTTAGCTTCCGTCGCAGGTCATATAAAAGGGCCCCTGATATTCCGTCGTAATTGAAAAACCTTTCCCTGATACTCCATCACAATTCATACAAGAGGTTTTGATATTTCGTTGCAACTCATACCAGCAGCTGCTCCAAGGCTACTCTCATAGTCCATTAAATCTCACTTTCCACTGCAACTCAGAGCAGTAGCTGGTCTGGGGAGACGCTGATAGGAACTGTCCATCTTCCCTTCTCATTACCAAAGAATACCATCAAGTCAGGACGTCAACAACAACCCCCACATATTTCAACCTTGGGCAATCACGCTCTATTAGCTGGCCAACGACAACTTACAACATGAAGGACTCGAACTTTATCGAGACCTCTCTCGAGGTTTTCCGGCGGTGGAAACCGGACAACAGGCAGAGACGGAGCTCGGTCTGGGTGTGCTGCAGGTGCCACCACCGCAACGGAATGACCTGCGGTTCTTGCAAGTGTGGGCATCTGCGGCCGTGTTCGGGCTGTCGGGTGCTGGCTCCGCGTGAGATTATTCGGAATGTTTCGTGAATACCACGGGGAGGATGAGGGACGGCAAGGATGATGGGGGACAGTTTTGGAGTGTGAAAGAGACATTAGTATCAGTATAGTAGTTGAGTGTCGGTAGTCACTAGGATCTCAAACATGCCTATTGGACCATCCCCGCTACGTTCGTGCGTCCAGTGCGTCTGAACGCGCGAAACTCTAGCCGACGAGAGTGATACAGGGTGGACAATCCTCTTGCCATGCAATGGTAGAATCTGGCCGCATCTTTTTGTTTGCCGGTGACCTGGATACCGGTGAGATTAGCACCAGCGGGTCAGGGTAGTAAGTACATATACACCCGTCCGGGCCTCCCGTTTTTGAACGACCTCAAGCTTCGCCCCTCGGCCAAGCACCAAGGGGCGAGGCACATCTCCCGTCACAAGTACCTATGGTCATGCAAGTGGGATGGTAGCACGGGAACCCTGCCACCAGGCGAGGGATAGTCAAGACATCTTCTCTGGGTTTGTCATTCTTCTCTGCTGGCCTTCTATTACCCGATTGATATACGAAAGCCGACGCCGGGAGACGGTAGCGATGACCACTATACAACGGAGGATCGCCCGCAGAGCAGTCTTGCATCTCAGGTTCTGGTGCAGGCGCGGCCCACTGCGAGATACGAACGCGATGGCACGGTGGAAGAACCGAGGACGCCCACTCAATTGTTTTGTTGCGCTTGTTGGCGGATATCCGGTTGAGTCCTCTTTTCAGGCTCTCTACGGCGGCACGCCGGAATCATGACTTGTCGTCCACGGCGGGACTCAACGAATCACACTCGAGGCGGCCAAAGCCACCGAGATCTTCGGGAACTCTAAGCCTTCGCGACCCAAGCCATCGAGCGAGCAGCCATCGTTGACTTGGGGCCCCTACCGACGGCCCCGTCGCCGAGTATCCAGGGTACGTTCCTCGGGCAGCCCCAGAAGAGGATCGAGGCCTTTCCAACCTACCTCGGCATGCCGTTCTTTCGAATGCTAGGATGCTTCGGCCAATGGCTGGGGGCGCCTGAAAGATGATTGCTTTCGGGTTCTCTACATGTCCGCTTCGGGTGAGGACGATCGGCATGGGGGTTTGAGCGGGCCCGGCCGGCCGCTGTTGGTCCCGTCCCCGGGCGGTCACTAGGTCCGGCTTCGGCTCCGGCTCCGCCACCAGTCTGCGGTCCATATTGATTTTCGCCATTCCTCCGGCTGGCTATGTCTACGAGTTGCGAGACAAGGGCACCTCGACTGTCGTCAAGAGAGTTCATGAAGAAGGCGAAGGTTCGAGCCAGGCACCCACCCCAACCGCAGGTACACACCAATAAGGCGGGAGGGGAGGGGTCCAATCCGGGCGCTACCGAAGCGTCTGTGCGGGTTTGAGCTGCCACGGCCGCAGAGCGCGGGCAGGAACCACCCACCGCAGCAGAACACCCAAGGCAGGTAGGTGCCTGGATGAGGTCTCTTGGGTACTTTCCAGCTGTACTACGTATCCGTACAGTGAGGTGTAATGTACCTTGCCCTGTCTCTGCTGGTGTCATGTACCTCGGTTGGGACCTACACTACATAGGTGGTGAAGGCCTCGGTAAGGCAGGCGGTTGGCTCAGGTGCTGCTCAGCTGTTCGGCCCGCTGTACTGCAGCCTGCAGGCGGCACCTTCCCCTGTACGACGCCTACCAATCACAGACCCACATAGGGGCAGCTGCACGCGGCACCTCAAACGCCAAAAGTGTTTCGTTTTCCTCCCCCGTCCTCCTTCCCGTTCGTCCTCTTCTGCACCCACCGCCAACCATCGTCATCCCCGGCCGGGTCGACCAAGATACAACTCCTGCCTGGCCTCGCAATAGGCCCAGCGACCGGCCCCGACTGGATGCGCGGGTGCTGCGATCGCTGTTGCTCCTGCCTGTTCGTTTTAGTGGCGCTGAAGGCAGGCAGCCTGTCAAATGGCGAGATGGTCGTTTGCACCGAGGAGCGACGCGAATAGCGCCATCTGCAGGAGATTCGCCGTCGACCTGGCCTGGACCTGACCTGCCGGTGGCCGCGGGAAAGGGCCAAAAGGGCCTCCCTTTGATTGAGATCTTCGCGGGAAAGGGCGCGACTGCTGATGCTTCTCCATGTTTGTCTGTCTTATAACTAACTCGTCCAAGGACACCCGCAGCTCTTGCGTTCCCTTCCAACCCCCGTCCACTCGACTCTCGTGTCATACCGACAAGCTTCAAACCAGAAGACCCAAAAGCGGCCACAGCATCGCCGTTTGGGTTTGTGTGTGTGCACGCGTCGCCCGCGTCTACGTGTGTGTCATTGAGCAGCGGACGGCATCCCCCGTTTCACCACCTCCTCTTCGGATCAGCAGTGTTTGATCGCACTCTCCCTGCCTCTCTCCCTTCTTCTCTCTTTGCCTAGGACGAATCTCTGTTCTTCGGCTTGTCCGCCTCCGCCGGACCGACGGCCGGCACACAAAACGCATCTGCCCGTTGGTGCCACCGCACATCGCATCGTGTCGTCGAGACTTTGGGATCATCTCAGCTGCCAGCCAGGACCAGGACAGACTTTCGGACAAACGCGACCCGCCTGGTCTTACCATCGTTTGCACGCGAGACGGAGAGCACTAAAAGACGAACCGCCCTCTCACCTTGGGTTCCGTCTGGTCACGTCGGGCTTTGGGTGTTGTCGCCCGTGAACTCTCCCCAAGTTCGTCGCAACTGCTGATCCCTCGGTACCGTCACGATCGGCAACCTCAGCCCTCATCCCTTCTTGTCCCCACGCCGAATATCCGGCCTTCCCTCCAAAAAAGGCTGTCCGCTCTTCCAATCCACGACCGAATCTCTGTCGTCACTGATTCTCAGCCCTTTCCACTCTTTTACCCAGCTGTCTGGTTGGGCGACCCTGCTTGACGGACCCTGGTCCCGCATTGACCGTGGTTCACCCAGCCGATCGTACCGTCATTCCCAGCCAACCAGTTCTCGCTGACACGCGAGACGTTTCGGCCCTGGTGTCTTCAAGTATTGTCTTGACCTCGCCCTCCCGCCCTGGAGCTGCCACGCCGCTGTCACTTCGAGCCCCAAAACCCAAGCGTCTCCCGGTCGGCCGAATCCTGGTCTGTCAGCTCTGATCCAAACCACCATATTCCTGGCCGCGTCGTTGGTGCTTGTTCCACCATCGACCTTGCGACTAAAACAATCTGTTTGCTTCTCAACGATCCTCGACAACGACATTTCGAGACCCGACCAGCCTTGTAAGACATCACGCCCAACGCCAAATCCTACCGAAGGCGAGCTCGCCCGAGCAACCTTCCGATTTACGCTCGACGACAACAAGAACCACCACACGGCCGAGATGGCAAAGTCAAAACTTCGGCGCCCCCACCAGCGCTTGGTTCAGCTCCTGTTCCTTGCATCCGCATCCTCGGCCGCCACCATCATCAGCATCGGCGACACCTCGCTGAGCCTGTCCAACTTCCAGCTCATCACCCAGCTGTCCGTGCCTCTGGGCTGCCTGTTGGCCTACAACAACCCAATCGCAGGATGCACGGCGAACGACTTTAAAGAAGGCTCGACGTGCTCCAACTCTTGCAGGCGCGGCTTGTCACGCATGCAGACCAACCTCCAGGACGCCTGCGAGGCCGTTCAGGTGCAGACGAATACGCTCCTCGGCCAAGCCCTGGCGGGAAACCTCATCAACCTCCTGTGTCCTAGCACAGCTCAGCCGACATCAGCAGCACCACCTGTCCAGCCGAGTTCGACTTCGATAGCGCAGCATTCGTCGACAGCCGTCATCCCGCCACCACCGCCGCCGCCGCCGCCAGCGACAACCACTGCTCGACCCATCCCTCCGCCAGCAACAACGTCGGCGGTGATCCCACCATCGAGCCCGCCTCCCGCCAATCCTCCCCGAAGTACTGCGGGACCGCCAGTTTCGCAACTGCCGCCTCCGCCGCCACCGCTGCCCGCTCCGCCCACGACGGTCGTCACTTCTGCGGCCACCAGCGATGCAGCTCCGCAGAGTACGTCGGCCGAGACCAAGAAGCCCGAGGTTAACCCCCTGGACGCATTGCTTATGAGCGGTGATTCGACGGAGAGCTTCAAGGCATCGAGGGGGGTGGTGTACGTCTTGTGTCTCCTCTGGGCATCCATTCTCGCGTTTACAGCATAAACCAAATCGGCGACGGAGGAGTTTTCTCATACGCACGCCGTTCATTATCGGCTCGGTTCTGCGCTCTTGCCGTCGCCTACTATCAACAGAAAAATACGCAACCGTCGGCCACAACTCTCGAGACAACAGGAAGACGGAGATTTGAAGGAAAAGTTCCAAAAAGAGGAGGAAAACAGCCTTTTTCGAGACGCACATCGATTAGCAGCTAATATGTAACATTAACATTTTCTTTTGTTTGCATTACACCGGCGTCATGTAGTTTCTCCCGCCGGAGGAAAGGAGATGAATAGCCGCTGGGAAGGAACGGCGTAACGGACGAAGTGGATTATGATCTTCCACAGGACATGGCACACAAGATACCTACTCTCATTAGGACTCTGTACACTAGATACCACACCGCGTTGCCCGGACACACATAGACGAAGCAACCCACGACACCAACCATAGCCATAGTTGAACGACTAATTTGTCTCTATCAAATCATGCGATTTGCAAACACCATTTCCTGGTCATATCTGTCGTCACCACCTCCAAAATCAAGGCCGCCCTCAAGTCCGCCGCATGACGCCAGGCCCTCCAGGGACAAGGGTCCCCCCCTTCCCGCTCCCGGCCCGGGCGTCCCTGAACCCGAGAGGGAACACCCCCGGGCCCTTCGCCTCCCGCATGAACCACTCCCCGCCTCGACTCTATGGGCAACCTGACTGGCTCAACAGCCGCACTCCGAGGTCTGCGGTTCATGCGACGCGGAGGGGAAGGGGGAGGAGGTCTGTGTGCGGCTGCGCCATGGCGATTGGGTCCTGAGGAGAAGGGCCTGGACTCTGTCAATGCTGAGAGGTGGTAGAGATGGGCCTTGGGACGTTAGCCAAGAGTCGGGGTTGTTTGAAGTGTCTTTTTGGGTGTGTCGTGGGCGCGGGTGGGATATTCGAGGAGTGATAGTTGGGGTTGCTGTCATTCCTTCTTTCCGGTTTAAGATACCTCGAAGAACTTGAGGAAGAGAGCACGATAGTATATAAATTACACCCGGCTTGTTGTGGGTGAGCAACCGCAGCACAGCTTCAAATCCAGGTCGACGCGCTCTTCTGGTGACGGTCTAGTGCCGCATGGAGAGTGTCATGGCGGCAGGAACGGTGAAATACCCAGGTCCGTTGTTCGATGTCATGATTGAATGAGCTTCATTATCATTCTCCGTTTTGGCGTCCGGCGGTGTCTCTGCTGTATTCGGATGGCGGATACGATGGATACAGGGACGGATAGAGAGGTACGTCTCAAAGCGTAGGAGGAAACGGACGGGTGCCTGTTTGGATGTCCGCTGCCGAGTCGTTCCTGCTAAAGAGCTGAAAGACAATATTGCGTCAAATGTCTAACCCCCTCTCTCCCCCGTACAGTCGGAATGAGAACGCCGTGATGGCGGTATTAACCTTTTGGAACCATCGTCGCTGCACTTCGGAGGGGGTGGTGATTTACCGCCCCCCTTGGCAATGCATACTCCAAGGCAGCCGTTGACCAACTCGAAATGTTTAGAGGAGTGACATGGAGAATTGGAAATATCAACTGTTGTCGTGAGAAACAAGGGGAATGCTTACCCAACGGAGATGAAAACCTCGTGCGCAGCCGGGTTTAGCGTGGGATCTGGTCAGATACGAACGGAGGTTAGACCGTAAACCCCGGGACCCAATCACAATCCCGGT
>WIGM01000377.1:0-41952 GCA_014235935.1 Colletotrichum musicola | reverse complement strand
TACCCTTCGGGAGGTCTGCCGCAAGGGCGGCTGCGCCCTTGCCGCCACGGCGTTAAATATAAAACAAACAAACAAACCATCAAGGACGACCAGGATGTCATTAGAAGCTCGCTCGATTCCTACACGTGCGCTGTCTTTGAAGTATAATTGGCCGTTAAGAAGCTAAACGTCGTACGACTAGTACACCAAAAGTGGGCAGAGGCCTGTGTAAGTGGGCTCGGAGGACCGAGACGTCAGCTCGGAGATATGAAAGCCCACCAGCTCAAAGCTTGTCAAGTGGCAACCGGCAGCCAAGACGGAAAGACCCGAGAGCAACGAATAGCAATCCAAGGGCCCAGAGCCGAAGTTGGGACGGCCTGCATCGCTTAAAACTTTCCTTATTCCCGGGAAGCATCTGCAGGTGGATTACCTTGTCGGCCACGCCCCCAGATGCCCCATTCGGACATCACCACCCAACGTACCATCGACATCAGTGATGACTTTCCAAGGGCTTCCACCCAAGCCGTTCTGTTTTCTAATCGGAGACCATAATGGGTTGCCTGTAAAATGATTCCATTGCGCTGGGGATCCGTTACTTTGTCCGTGCGTAGACGTGAATGCTACCTTGGCCGAATACGGTACGACGGCTACGTTGCCTTACTCGGGCATAATGTCTCTTCGCCAAGAATAATGTTCATACAGACCGTGAGATGTGACCTTGGCAGAGCAAGGACGACAACGGCGGCAGCAACAGTACATTCATTTGGTCCCCCGCTCTCTATGCTGCCTGCACATACTATGCGAGGCCACGAAGCAGTCCGGAACTCCAAAGTTCCTTGATAGTGAAAGGTATATCTCCACTTAGTTGCAAACTCTTCACTGGAACTTTTGGTCCCTGGACAATCGAACCATCTTCGAACCTCGGTTGCCGCCCAATCTTTACCGTCATGACAATGTCCTTGAGAAGTACAGTGACTTTGACGAGGGATTTTGTTGATACAAGGGTTTAGTGACAGGGAAAATGCCGACATCCCTCCGTGATCCAGACATGAAATGATTATCTCTGGATCTGATTAGATCCAATCACCGTCATCGTAGCCTTCGTGGTCTACGTTGAGAAGGAGAGATATCGCGACCGCCGATTTCCGCTTCCTGCCAAAGATGAGCGGTTTTTTTTTAATTGTGGAAACTGGGAGGAGAACTCCGAGCAGAGCAGCTCGGTCTTAGTGGGATTCACGATGGCTTCTTCCTGGTTTGATGTGTTTGTTGGGCGTTCCCCACTCCAATTGTAGAAACTGCAGCTCAAGTTGCTACGTCGACTTGAGCAGTCAAAATCTCTGAATCTGTGTTAAAACATAAGCGGTCACCAGTTAATTGGATGTCTTGTTTCGACAGCTAGAAGAATCTTTTGTTCGTTTCTCGTCCCATATTGTTGACCCCAGATTAATTGTTTCGTCCCTGGCCACTATCAGCAATTCCGAAGATGATCGCACCACGTGCCGCAAAGAAACCTAAGCCGCCTAACGCGCGCCAGCTCATGAATGAGTGGAATGTGAAAGTCTACGCGGGGGTAGTAGCTGCAGTAATTGCGGTGTTCATCTTGTATCACTGGGTTCGTATCCTCAACCGCAAACTTTCGTCATCGGCAAGAACGTGGCAAAGCCTGCCCGGGTTCTCATACATCGTCAAAGTAACTCGGTAAGATCCAAAGTTTAGACAAAAAAAAACCAACCCTAAAACTAGAACTTGCGCCAGTCAAATCCGAAGTTTGCTCGTGCGCAAAGTATCTGGCTTTCCATCAGGCGGCCACGCTCTGTTGACGGTCGTTTTTGTCGGGGCCAACATTGTAATGTGCTTCCACCATGTGGACAGCGCGAAGACCAGCAACCTTGCCGCCAGGTTTGGATGGTAAGATGGCACCTCATACCCCCTTAGCTTATCATGGGCTTACAGAAGCGTGAACAGGATGTCGACCGCCAACATG
Organism: Colletotrichum musicola; assembly: GCA_014235935.1. Lineage (NCBI taxonomy): Eukaryota > Fungi > Ascomycota > Sordariomycetes > Glomerellales > Glomerellaceae > Colletotrichum > Colletotrichum musicola. The sequence continues at coordinate 39,989 of WIGM01000377.1, read as the reverse complement.
GCCTTGTGCGTGTTTTTCGGGCTGAAGAACACGCCGCTCGGGGTTCTGACCGGACACTCCTACGAGCGCCTGAACTTCTTCCACCGCCTGGCCGGATACGCAGCCGTGCTTCAGCTGCTCCTCCACGCCATCTTCTACATGATATACTACGGGAACCAGAAACGCTGGTCTGTTCTGATCGAGGAGCAAAACTGGGAGGGCATTGTGGCTGGCGTCGCCCTGCTGGTGCTGCTCCTCGGCCTCGTCAGGAATTTCGGCTACGAGTCCTTCTACGTCAGCCACCTCCTGGGCTTCTTCTTTGCGGTACTCTTTACCGCCCTTCACAGGCCCTACTGGGTGTGGAAGATCCCTGTAGCAATGGTCTTTGCCGCCGCGATTTGGGCCTTCGACCGCCTCGTCCGGGGATCGAGAATGCTGTACAACCTGGTCAACAACAGCGCCACCATCTATCGGTTGCCCGAGAACGGTGTCCGGATGGTCATTAAGAAGCCCCTGGCCGGGGCTGTCCCCGGGTCGCACTGCTTCGTTTGGATCCCCAGCATCCGCGCGTTCCAAACCCATCCCTTCACCATTGTGTCCAACACGTCAGGCGGTGGGCTGGAGCTGGTGCTGAACTCCTACAACGGTTTCACCAAGGCGGCCCACGACTGCGCGGGTAGTGATGTCGGAACGTCTGGATGGGCTTCCGTGGACGGGCCTTACGGAGCGTTCCCCAACCCCTCACACTATGACAAGGTGATCTTGGTCGCGGGCGGGACGGGTGCATCCTTCACATTCGGCTTGGCTACTAGCTTGCTACAGCATCTCGAATCTAACTCTGGCACGCATGTGGACTTCATCTGGGCCGTTAGGAAAAGAGGTACGTCCATGGCGCGTACGCAATTCGTGATGAAAGATGCTGACGACGACCACAGAGAACCTTGAATGGTTTGGGGAGAATATTCAGTCCCTGTGCCAGCATCCATCTGGAATGAATATGCTGCTTCATGTGACCAGGGAGGGCTCTAAAGACTCTTCTGTACAAAGTCAACCCTTGGCTGCACCTAAGCAGGCGGCCCAGGGTGCCTTGGATGACAGGGCACCAGGTGACGCCGAGAAGGAGATGAACGCTACAGTAAACCCGACGCAGCAGAAGGACTCACAAGACATTGACAGCCTCTACGATATCAAGTATGACAAACTGGAAGCTGAGAAAGCGATTTGTCAGGCACTAGAGACCGTAGGACCCGGCAAGCGGATACTCATCGCCGCATGTGGTCCCCAAACGCTGACCGACTTGGTTCGCACCACTGCTGCACGCCACATCGCTTCGGGGAGTAGCATTGAAGTTCATTGCGAGACCTTTGGGTGGTGAGGCGATCCGGGACGGGAGTAGGTTAGGGACGTAGGCTGGATGTGCTTGTAACTACCCATTACTCGCGAAGAGGCATGAGCTCTGTGATAAATTGAGCTAGTAGAAATAGCTGTCGATAAAGTGGTGAAGCGATGTTTGGGGCTGTGGCCAGGTTGAGGGTTGCAGCAGTTCAGTAGCATCTACAACAGCAAAGAACCACCCCCTTCCCCATTCAACTCGTATCACGCTTCCTCGTTACCCGCCCGATGAGACGAGAGTCACCAGACAAATATGATGGAAGAAAGATGTGTCTGGGCTGTTTGAACATTCACATCTAATTTTAGCCACGAGGGGCAAGGCCTTGATCATAGCGCCTGTCAGGACATGGCATTTGGCCTCGCGCTCGGTCTCCGTGCCATTTTGTTGGTAACTCCGAGACGCGTCACATCTCGACTCGGAGTTATTGTTGGCATAGCTGGGTTAAGTTCATCAAAGGTGGCACGACTAGGTGTAATGATGATTGTTCTCCAACATACATTATCCCCGTTTGTTCATAACTACGTAACCTACACTAACCCTAGCAGTCTGGCTGCTGCGAAATAGAAACCCTATCATTGGTGGATAGCCATGCCTCTCCATTTAGAAGCGAGGCTGTGTTGCGTTTAGCACATGGAGTCTTGACGGGTTCTGTCCAAGCCGTGCCCGTATCCCTGCGTGCCCACGCCCGACCCGAATGCCGCGTCCTCGCTGCGCGGCGCCGCAGCCCAACCCGTGCCCTGACCCATCGGCAAGTGGTAGAGTCGGAAACCGAAGTAAGACGTGGTAGCGCCGATACCGAAAGCGAAGAGAATGTCGAAACCGTGGTGTTGAAAGTCGTACCACCTGGAGGCGCAGATGAAGACGCAGCCACCAAACGGAATCAGGGCAAGGATGACCAGATACATGGGCGGCGCAGCGGCCTGCCTGCGAGCCGGGGGTGTAGGTAGAGTTCCTCTTGCTTCCAGGGGTGGCGTCTCGAACTTGTCGGCAGCGACGGCCCCATCAGTGCGCGGTGGAACTGTAGAGTAGCTAGTCTTTGACAGGCCGTCGGTACGGGGAGTAGCCCACGGTGCCGTGACCCCAAACTTGCTGGCTAGGAAGAGCGTAAGGTAGACGAGGCCGGAGGCAGCGATCGAGGAGTGCCCTGAGGGAAAACTGCGAAACCCCTCGTTCACCACGCCGGCGTCCGGGTTTTTGCAAATATCGGCAGATACGAGCTGCCCGGCCGCGAAGGAAGAGGTTGCTGCGACGCCGCCGACGATGTACTGGGCTATGTTCTCGAGATCGGGTTGGCAGCGCGCCAGGGCATTCGGGCGAGGCTTTCCGAGGAGGTTCTTGGTCGTGCTCACGATGAACCAGGTTGCTACGACTGAGAAGACGAGGCCGAGCAGGCCAGAGTGTAGTTCCCAAATCTTGCGCCGCAATGTGAAGGAACGAGGCCTACCCGGTACTCCCATAGAGCCCGGAGTGAGAAGCAGGGTGACTAAAATTACGACCAAGATCGGCGCAACAACGCAGGCAAGAAAGGCGTTTAAGATCGAGACGGTATCGTCGTGTAAGGGAAAGCTGATGTTGGGGTCCCCCAGGTCGAACGGTCTCTTGTTTGGTGACAGGTTCCCTAAAAAAAAACCCGCGACGGCAAAGGCGAAGAGAACAGCCCAGTCGAACACGTAAGAGAAGGTCACGCGAAGTGTTCCCATCTTGGTATGCCGCCTCCTGCTGTTTGTGGCGTCTGATATGGAAGAGTACGGTCGTCGAGATTCGGAGTGTCTGCGGGTTTGGAGATCTTTGAGAGGAATATTCTGCATATTGCTTACATGGAGCCGATGCAATGTCTAGGCAATTTGTTCCCTGAAATTTGTAGTTTAAGGGTCATTTCAGTCCAGCTCGAGGGGCAGCCTTCCTTTGTATCGGTTTTTGATGTACTTTGTTCTGCACAAAACTATTGATCTTGGTTTAACACATATGATCAGCAACCCCTCCCTCTCTGATCCTTTGTGCCTATGTATTGGTGATCTAAGCCACCCCCGTATGCTTACAGAAGGGTAGCTATTGGCAGCATTATCCCATTTACTGCTCGAGTTCAAGCTGTAAATCCACTGGTCTAGGCTCTAGATTAAGGTATTTTAAAAATATCCCACTGAAGCTTGTCCATATCCCTGTCGAAATCAAGCTCTTACATTGTTGTTATCAGTAAATACGTTGTCCCATTTTGTTTTGGCAGCGGTAGCATTCTCTCCATATCTCCTGGGCGATCTTACAGCGTGGATCCAGTTTGATACGCCTCACCCATTGTTGGTCCCATGGATATTGGGCCGCTATACTACAGCCAGTCAGGAAGCCTTAGCTGAACCACGTGGACGACATTTATGCCTTGAGGTATTTCGAGTTTTGTTGTGCCCACCCCCTAGAATGTCCAACCCCGCAAGTGCTGGGTTCAGGGCCGACAGTGCAAACTGGTCGTTTTCCTGCCGCGTAAGCTACAGGCGACGGCAATAAGTCTTTTTGGAGAATGCTCCTGATCCGTGTAATGTCCGTACGAAAGAGTACCTATAGTGGCCATCCACTGGTGTCTTCAGACCTACGGCTAGATAAAGATTGCCACGCAGAGGTTTCCCTTGCCTTGCCAGCTTCAAGTAGCCACAGAGAGCCATAATGGCTGTCGTTCCTCGTCAAAAAAGCACTTGCCCCGCATGTTTCTTGATATGAACTTGAGATTAGGGAGCGCAGCAGATCTACAGCGTGTTGCCGTGGTAACTGAGTACGGTCGCCCAGCATCGAGGGCAGTGTTCTCCCCGCGGAAGATTTATGTCGCCGAGGTGGGTTTCAGTGATATAAACCATTATTAGTAGTGCGTGTCAAAGCTCAGACAGATTCGATGTGATATTAATCTTGTATCTGGAGACGCATGTCACGGTACATTGACCTTTGCTCGGGGCAGTGTCCAGGCGACGAGGCGAACTCTACCGGACCCATCATATGGCATAGACCTCATCCAATCAGCAATGGCAGGTGAACGACCGGGGACAGCAGATACCTAACCAATCAGAGTTGTGATGGTTTTGGCTTCAACTGACCATCCAAACCATACTGGGCACAAGCCGCTTTCTGTTGCTATACAATATGTCTCCTTCTCTGATCACAGGAGGGCAGGCCAGCTCTTCTCTGTGCATACCAAGTTACTCTGAGTTCTTCATTGCTCATCTTCCGATATTCCGTTGGGTCTTGCCCTCTACCTCGACTCTTCCACAACGTTGTCTCCTCAGAGCGTATCTCCCTTCTGCATCCCGCCTACTGTTACGCCCGTCCACCATCGTAATGGCCGCCACTCGCAACCTCACAACATACCGTACCCTTCTCGAGAGCCTTTATGTTGAGCAGGACTTGAAAATGCGACAAGTCATGAAGTACATGGAGAGGGAGCATGCCATTGTCGCCGGGTACGTTGAAAGCAACCACGCTTCCGCGCTGTCATCAGTGTTTGTAGCATCAGCTAATCCATACTATGGCTCCAGAAGATCAACCTACGAACGTCTCTTCAAGCGATGGGGTCTCCGAAAGGACACGAAACGCAGGGCTGGGTCGGAGTCGACCGGAACACCAGTAACCAGCTCACCGACAGTTGAAACGGTGGCCTCAACATCGACACGAAGCGTTTCCATGCTATCCTAAAGGAAGAAGCCTACCGCGTAAAGACCAGTGAGCGTACGTGGAAGTTCTTCGAGAGGAAGGCCACATACTCGTCACCCTACCATACCGATAGAGTTCCCACCGACAGTCAACCAAAACGCCACGGCTTCGAGGCCCTCAGGCCCTCGGGCATCTATCAACCTGTAAACGCCCTCCCTTTATCTATCAGTCCAACTCTTCCTATTCTACCAATTCTGCTTCTCAAAGGGGCTGTGGCTTAGCGGTCAGAGTGCTCTGTTGGTTATATCCTTACAGTATCCTTAAAACATCCTTATCATCCGACAGAGAGGTCGATGGTTCGAATCCATCCAGCTCCATTCGTTTTTCGTTTTTTCCCTTTTTGCAGAATAAGTTACGCTGACCTCCACAGTTTCGATCTAGAGCAAACCACATGGCTACCGAATCGAAACTATAGCATCCTCTACTCCAATGGCAACGCCGGTTCCCGATATAAGATTATCCGAAGACAGGAGCATTCCTTCCGAGTTGGGCGCCCTCAATGCCCTCGACAAACCCGTAGCGCTCACACACAAGACAATGTTCGTCGAGACGCTGTAGGCATCTGGCGCTGGTAGCAGGATGTGGGCATCGGCTGGCCGCAGCGCGTCTTCCCGGATGCTTCTTGAACTACATGAGGTTGTTGCAGGGCGTCTTGGTTGCTGCCCAGGCGCGCGAAGGCTAACAGCAATATCGAGACGTTTCCGCACGTCTTAGACATTCGCTACCACCGGAAAGTGGTTGAGTTTCCCCTCGAGAGCAATATCGGCCTCCATGTGAGAAGGCGGCATTGCCGGACACCTTGGAACAATATTGAAAGCTTGCTGGGTCTAGCAACGAGGACTGGAGGTATCGGAGCTTCTCAACCTTGCGGCGGCGCAGATCGAGGACACAATGGGACTATAACAAGCAGCCGCAGCCGGAAATATCGGGTGAGTCAAGACCCCGAAGACGAGTTGATCCATCCTGTATAAACCCTCAGAGCTTGGAACCTCTGGTAAGCGAATCCCTCAGGCTCCCTCACTTCCTTCAGGCCCAGTCTGACGTGCTGATAGCGATTCGCGAGAACGATGGGACTTGTCCCCCTCCTCTTCCAAGCCGACACTGATTCGAACCCCATGTGTGACGCAGGGGAGACGAGCCTGGATATGCACAGCAACAATATGGAACAGACGCGGGATCTTGTTGGCCGCGGTGCAAGAAATACCAAAAATGTCGGGGAAAAGGAAGGACACGGAAACTGCTCGCTTAGATGCAATTAATGGGGCTTCCGGTTAGTCCTGGAACTACGAAGACAGAGATGTCTTTATGTTCGTAGAGTCTCCGTCCTGCATCGTTGTCGTGGTCTTCAGGAATGATGATGCAGCATCATGACAGATATAGTCTCCCTCCTCTTGGTTCAGAGCGAACCAATCATCCCGTCGCATGCTGAAGAGATAGACTTAGAGCGTGATTGTTCAGTAGCAAACCATAACTTGAGATCTCTCAGCTGTTGATGATACCCGAGATGGCACGTTTTCAACCTTAACCGTCTGATGACTCCGACTCTAGTCTACCTATTGAAAGGGGTAGGCCTAGGGGTATGTACATTTAATTTCCTTATCACGTTCAATTAAATTTACGCCCAACCACCGCCCCCTTGTTCCACCTCAAGTTCCAGTCCCATTTCTCCTGTTACGCCTCAAACTCACTTTGCAGCCATTTGCGGACCCTGTGTCCGGTACATGTCCGCGACCCGGAATGTCTGCCCTTTCGATCCCAGATCAGGCTCGTTTCACTCCCGCGGCCGTTCGGCACCATGATCCTTAGGTTGTCATCCATATCGAGGTCAATGATGGCAGGAATCGTATAGCCGGACCTCCTTGGGCGTGCTTCAAAGTCTTGGTCGGAGGAGGAATGGCTGAAGTCGGACGCGCTGCTCGGTCTGTCCTCCCTGTGATAGACCTTTCGAGTGTATTGGATATGTTCTGTGGGGGCCTGTTGCACCGGCGCAGGTATCGGTTGTGGTGGGTAGCTGGTCTGGTAGATGGGAGTGTCGGTCGGGATGTGGGTAGGTTGAAAGGGACGCTCGGATGCGAAATCGTATTCCCATTGGCCTTTGAGTGAAGAAAAGACGTTAGTCAAGCCCGGGTGCTGTTTGGGGTCCAGACGTACCGTTGATGCCAATGCGACTTCTGTAGTAAAACTCTCTGCCCTTGAGATCTGCCGCCCATGGTGACCACGCCCCTGCCGTCTGGACTGTGTATTGCGGCTCGTATGAAACGTCTTCCACGGCATCTTGTCGCGCTGGTACCATAACTTCATCATTTTGGCTGGCCTTCTTCACCCTATGGTGACGATGGCTGTGGTGTCGTGTCATGTTGCTGTTAAGAGGTGGCGGCTTCTTTCTATTTCTTAAATCTTGAAAAACAAATGTTCCTTTGGGGAAAATAGCTTGAACGTCTACAGTAATCGAAGTACGAACGAGCGCAAGTGCGAAGAGCCCGCGGGTTGCGAACTTGCGTTATTTTGAACACTTGAAATCACTCAGCCCACATCTTACGCGAATCTTCCATGAGTGCCTACGTGTACCGTGGCGTAGCTCATGGCCAGACCTCCGACACGAAACGACAGATGACATACGTGAGGCCACCCGTCGTGTGATAGCGGAGGGCAACCTCGGGTAAGGCACCCATACTCCTGCAGCGGGCAGTGGGAAAAAAAAGAGCGCATCTGGACCGATTTCAGGGAAATCCCAAATCACAATTGACAAATGGGAGTCGTTACGCTCACATTCGTCTCAACGATTTGGAAAAAGTACGGGCCGTAGACCAATGGCATCTCGCGGAACGGTCAAAGTGCACTTTTGGACTGTGGTTGCACAGCCTGCTCTTGCTGCCTGCTTCATCTTGCATGACCGGACAGGCTTGGAATTGTACGGGTTGGAAATTCCGCTCGACCCGGAAGATTGTGGCTGGGTCTTTTTCAGGCGTGAATCAGACTCGTCATATGATAGAACTTGGTGGTGTGTATGACTGTATATAGCAAGTCACCAGCTGTGGTTGACTCCTTTTGCTCAGAGGCGAGGAACAGTCACACTCGCCTACTTCCGCCCCCAAAAGCGCCCAGTTCGCAATGAGGCCACGGGATGTGGCCTTACACCGAAGGAAGCCGGTGACGTGGACTGGTGAGGCTCATTTGCTGTCTGATGCTGCGGCGAACTAGCGAACGCCTGGCTGCCCAACATCATGCAGGCCGGTTTGCCTGACTGCACAGCAAAAGTGCACTTTTCAACCAGAAAACGGACCAGCTACTGGGACAATGTGATTGTTGCCGACATGCACCGCCGGCCAAGGCACCAAGGGCCCAGGGATCGACGCCGCCCGCATCTGACTCCGGGCACGTGTTAAGGGCTTACATCGTTACAGGCATGCTGTATTTCCAGACGGTCAAGAATCGGGGATTGAAGGACGAGATCCGTGTTTTGATGTCTATCAGATTCCCTTGGCGAGGAGCTGCAGACTATGTGCTATTTCTATCAACTCAGTTGCCAACCAACTTGGTCTCAGGAGGCCCTAGATAACTCTCCACCACACTCCCCGCAACGACATCGACAACAATCTTCTCCAGGTACACCTCGGGCGAACTCGCCCTCCACCGCAGCGTATGCCTCCCCCGTCCCAGAACGCCCAGCGTCACGGTCTTCTTCCAGGCGTGGTCCGCCACGCCGGCCGTCCACTCGGGCGGGTTATCCCCGGCCTTAGTCGGATCGCCCAGGACGCGGGGGAAATTCCCCGTCTCTGAGCCGTCTGCGGCAAGCGTTAGAGAAAACGCCATCGGAAGGTTGGGGTCCGTGTCGAGCGCGCCGTTGACGTACACCGTCGCGTTGACGGGCTTGGCGACCTCGCTGAAGACGTAGATGTCGTACTCGACCCAGGCGGCCTTTGCTGCGTCGGGAGATTTGCGGGCGGCGGTGTAGGGGCGGAGGGCTATTGACCCGGAGTCGGAGCGGGAGCCGAGGCCTAGGATATGTGAGAAGGCGAGTTCGCCGTCCGAGGAGCGCTGGAAGTGCGGCCCTTCGATCGAGATGACGCCCACCGTCTCGGAGAACCCGACGAAGTCATCTGGGGCGCGGACATTATTGATGGGAACGTGGACGTAGTCAAAGTACGGCTCGGGTTCCCAGTCGACCCTGATCCGGACCGTCTCGTTGAAGCCATCCGGTACGGACGCCCAGTCGACAGAGACCTCGATGCGCTGGTCCGGCTCGTCCTTGGACACCGCGCCCGAAGTTTGAGATACCTTCACCCAAGGGTGTGGCACCTCGATCGACCAGCCGATAGACCTCCGATGATCACCGCGGTGGAAAAGCTCGAACACCCGAGCATCCGGGCCATGCGGCTCCATAACCGGCAGCCGCGGCGAGAACCCCTCCGCCGTGGGCAGCGCGGGGTTAATAGACCCGCAGATTCTCCCCTGGCGGTACGCGCTGAGGGAGTGCTCCGCGTAAATACCCAGATCGCCAAAACCCCAATCAAAGTCCTGTCGCAGCTGGACGTACGACAGATTCGCGACGACGTCCCTAGAAGAAGGCCGCCAATCCCCATTGTCCATGTCGTATTTTGGGGTGGACAGGATGCCCTTCCACTTCCCGTCTTTCATCGTGTCGTACTCGTGCGTCAGGTCAAAGTCCTCGTCAAAGTGTTCGAGAATTTGCTGCGCGAGGGCGTTGGCGGAGTTGCGCCGCTCAAAGGTGTACTGCCTATTCTTACCCGCGCCGAGGGCGATGAAGTGGTTATGATACCCGATGACAGCCGGGTAGGTCAGTAAATGAAACAGCGCCGTGCGCCTGTCCTCCGGCACAACCTCCTGAAGCTTCTTGGCTTTATCAGCGAGTTCCCTCCACGCGTCGAGGATCCTGTCAGCCTCGTGGTAGTTTAGCACCGAATACGTCGTCGGCTGCACGAGCTCGAACTTGCGGATCCCGACGAGGTGACTATACCTCATCAGCGCGGACGCAATATCCTTCGCGTGTTCGCTGCTGATATCCCGCGCGGCGAGGGCTTCAAGGTACGACGGGATGCTCTCGAAATCGAAGCGGCTCGCGTTCCAGGCGAGGTCCATGGCGAAGGCGAGCGGGAGCTCGTTGGGCTTAATGTCGCCGACGTTCATGACCCAGATCCTGTCCGCGCCGCGGTCGTATGCCTGCGAAAGTTCCTTGTAGACCTTGGGCTGCTATGCGTCAGTGGGGATGGTGTTGTTGAGAGAAGGGAGAGGGGCTTACTAGGTTGTTGGTGTTTTGGGACTTCCAGCTCTTTGGTCGGCCGACGTATTGGAAGTGGAAGTAGAGCTGGGGAAATGTGAGCTGGAGGAGATGTCAAGGGAGTTGTCGAGTATTACTTACACCTATGCCTCCAGGCCGCTTTGCTTCCTCCTCCGTGGGAAGACGTTGCACGTTGCCCCAGTTGTCGTCAGTGAACATGAGAGTAACATCCTCAGGCGGCACGAGGCCAGCAGCGTAGTACGTCGCAACCTCCTTGTAAATGGTCCAGACCTCTGCAGTTCACCCAGTCAGTTGTGTATTCTTCAAAGTTCGCGTTAGACGTACGGTTAGCAGCAGTCTCGTTCCCATGATACCTCGCCAAAATCTCCCTCTCCGTAGCAAACACATCCTCCAGCACCTCGATCGGATCACCAGCCTGAATAGGCCCGTCATTAGGCCCCCTCATCCCCAGCGTGAAGTACGACTCGTTCCTCCCCGCCCTCCGCACACCCTCCTCCATGAACTCCACGACGTTCTCTTTATTGTCGACCCAGTCCCACTCCCCCTTTTCGTCTTCGTTCCACTCGTTGCTCGGGCGCTGCATCGGCTCGTGGTGGCTCGTCGACACAACAATCCCATAATCGTCGGCGAGCTGCTGGTTCCGCGGGTCATCCGTAAAAAACATCCGCCCCGGCTTGGGCACGAAGCTGGCCCACATGGCGGGCCATATGAAGTTCGCCTTGAGCCTGACCAGAAGGTCGAAGACGTGTTCGTAAAAGTCGGCGCCGAGGGTGAAGTTGGCGTTGCCCGTCTTGCGGCCCCACCATCCGACCAGCGCGGGCGCCTCGTCGTTAATGAAGAGGCCGCGGTACTTTACGCTCGGCTCGCCGTGGGTGGTGGTCTTGGGGAGGGCGTAGATCTTGTCGTGGCGGGTGGCGGGGACGTCGGCCCACCAGTGCAGTCTTCTTCGGTTTAGTACAGGGGTTTGGGGAGGTTTGGGGGTGGTTGACCTACGGTGATTGTCCACTTTGTTCTGAGAGGGTGTAGACGCCGAACATGGCCCCTCGCTTGTCGCTGCCGACGATGACGAGGGCGTGGGAGATTCCAGGGAGGGGCTCGTCTACGACGATGGTACGGAAGGTTTCCCATTTGCCGCGGATGTCGTCTACTTCAATCTTGCCGGTGTTCTGTAGCCTGCGGATGAGGGGCGAGTCGACCATTGCCGCGATGATGGCCACGTCAGATGTTATGGTAGAGTTCGGCGGAGGGAATCGTCCTGTGCTGTTTCCCGAGTTGCCCCAGGCATGGATCGATGGCTTTTTGCCCGTTATCTGCTCCCAGTCGCTGGCCAGACTGTCGGTGGCGATCTTGAGACCGACAGGGTCGCTCGAATCGTAGATAATGGCGGCATTTTGGAGTTCGATAGAAGCCGGGGACGATTCAAAGGCAATAAACTTCTCTTCGAGGAGGGCGGCAGCTAGGCTGAGGAATGCCAAAAGACTGAAGCAAGACCAAAGGTTTAGCGTCATGGCGGCTGACTCTCAGGCAATCAGCCTTAGAATTGGGTTTCGAGTATCTCGAACAACAGGCTTCGGCGATTCAATCCCTAGACGTCTGTTGGTAGAGTCGGGCAGATATCAAGTCATTTTACCCAGTCCCGGGTCATCCCCGCAGTCTGCAAACATGCAGTCCAGCATGCTGTTTGCTCGTCACGAGCTGCACCGAGACGTCCTCGGGGTAACATCAAGAGCGACACATCGCACCGGAAATTAAACATCTCGTCAAATGACGTCTTCCGCACGGATTACCTTGTTCAACGTAGAGCCTATAACGTTGCATCGCCATGTAAAACATTGACCGATGTGGCTAGATCTATAAGGCTTGGCGCGGGGTTGCGGGGTTCGTCGATATTTAGACTTGGAGTTCGTATTCCGGGGTCGTACAGGCGGACGAATCACCACGTGGTTGGTCTCAAGATTGGGTGATCGTCGCATCTTCCGGGACTCATTTATCCGTACGAACGGCAGGGTGAATATCCGGGGCCCCGCCCGGACTACTCCGAAATCCGGTCGATGGTAGAGGAGCCATCCTGGGGCTTGCTAGCCAATTGTCATCGCGAAGCCAAAGCCATGAAGCTGTCCCAGTGAGCTGCTCTTGATCAAGGTCTCGGCAAGTTCCTTGCGTGGTCTGAAATATGTAGCATTGAATGAGCCTCGGCTTTGCCTGAAGCAATGTCTTGATCAACTATAGCAAGTTCATAAGTCCCCTAACGCCATCATATCAATGTCGTAATCCCGGTGCTTCAGCTCTTGAAAATGCCGAAGGCAGCTGATGTCTGCCCTTCCTTCTAGTCTCCACCGCCGACATGCATTGCGAAGCATCCTCCTGTATCGTCTAACGTCGTTCTTCGTCTAATCGTCGTCGGCGTTGCCGTCTGTGTAGTAATCGAATGATGCTGGAAGCGGCGCGTCTTTGCTGTTCGGTCCATCCGGATCAACCTCATCGACAAGTTCCTTCTTGAACTCCTTCGCAACCACACTCGTCGCCACGGGAGCCGCGGCTTGTCTCGGCGCCGCTGACTCCTGCTGCGTGCGCAGCATCTTGGTCATCCACTGCGCCCACTCCCACGGCCTCTCCCGTCCCCCGGGCAAGCTGTTGAAGTACTCCCAGCCCATAACCCCTCCAAAGTTCGGAATCCGACCCCGGAGCGTGAGGAGCGTCGCGCCAAGCAGCTCCCAGGGCACCCAGCCGCCGCCGTTTTCCGGGTTCGTGACCAGGCCCATGACGACCTTCTCCGCGGGCCAGCCCTTGGACAGGATCATTTCGTACATGAGGGAGCTGCTGCAGTCGCCCCAGCCGCAGTAGAACTGCGCGTTGTACCACGAAATCTCCTTCCCGCGCATGACCTCCAGCGCCTCGTAGTCGAAGCCGCTCAGGTTGCGGTTCGGGTCGAGCAGCGCCGCGGCGACGGGGGCCATCGTGATGATGAAGTCCTTCCCAAAGTCCTGCCGCACTCGGTCGATCAGACGTATGACCCCGCCCAGGCTCATGTTCTCCTCGACGTCGAGGTCGATGCCGTCGAGCGCGTGGCGGCGCAGCATGTCGCGCAGCGGGATGTAGTACTCCTCGAACCGGTCCTCGGCGCCGTCGAGCCGCTCGTAGGAGCCCTGCGCGGCGCCGCCCAGCATGCCGAGCACCTTGACCCCGCTCGCCTGGAGCACGCGCAGCTCTGCCCAGAGCGTGAGAAACCGCGGGTCGTCGGCGTCGTGGTCGTTGAGGGTCAGGTCCTGCGCGTCGTCGTTGATGTGTATCGCGGCGAGGATCACGTGGGTTACGCTGATGTCGGGTTGCGTGAGGAGGGGGAGGATCGAGATCGGCTTGCCGTCGGAAGTGTGGTGCGTCTGGTAGTAGGTGATGACCCGGGGGAGGGGCTGGCTTCGCGGGATGGGAGGCATCGCGGGCGGTCGGAGGGTGACGGCCTCGGACCCGTGAGAGGTCGAGGACGTGATGGGTTGGATCGCTGAGGATCGGATGGGAAAGGGTTGCAGCAGAGTCCGAGGGATCGTCCAAAGGGTCGCGGTGGGAGGCGCGCTGGCGTGTCGGGGAGCAGCTTAGTGCGGGCAGGAGCGGAATGTGGCAGCAACTGCCCCGCGGAATAGTGGCCGAGACCTGCGTCACTCTCAGTGCTGACTAAGGCGCATTATTCCATGCTTGGAGATGTGCACTTATCCGCAAGTACCTATGCAATCGATCATAATGCATGCATCTTAATCCGCTTAACCTGAATTGAGTTTATGTACTCTTCATGCACTATTATCCCCTGCGTTAGGTCGGCAATACTCAATAATGGATACAAGTAAACTGCTGTATCCTTGAACGCTTGTTTTACTCTGCTGCCATGTCACATGTCCAACCTTGGACTATGTATATGTCAAGACAACACGGCCATATCCCCATCACCAGATCGGCGTCTTCCCGCTCTTATCCATGGCCTTCGTCTTAGCGGGGTACTGAGCTACAACCAGGAAGCACCCGATCGAGTAGGCCGTAAGTATGCACCCGACAAGGTAGTAAACCGGACGGTCAAAGTACTCGGGTAGAGTCAAGACGAAGAATCCAAACGGGGCAAACGTCCAGATCGTCCCAATGATGTTGACAACGCAGAACCCCAAAGACAGACCCTTCCTGGACCCAGCTCTCATGTAATGGTGCGTCGGGCCCAAGGCAATAAGGACGTTGGTGAAGCAGAACCACAACATGACGCAGCCTTCCCCCATGAACAGAATACCCAGCCACACGACGGAGTACATCCCGAGCTGCATTCCCGCCGCGTATGTCAAGGCTGACGAGAAAGACGGCACGCGGCCGAAGACCGAGGCGAAGCTCGCCTCGCGCTCTTTCGTAAGGGCGCGGTGGATGCACCATACCTCCAACGACGTCCACACGAGCAGGGCCGTCGACGTGCCCCTCAGAAACCAGTGCTCGTCGTGCTGCGTCGCGGCCTTGCCGAGGAGGTAGGACCAGGTCGAGTCGTGGGCCAGGTAGAACGAGTGCATCCAGAAGGGCATCGGGCCCTTGCCCTCGCGCAGGGTGAGCCGGATTACGTAGGTGTATTGCAGGTAGCCGACGATGAAGCTGATGGCTGCTGAGAGGAGGAGTGGCGTGTTGTCGAGGGTGTATACCTCTGTGATTCTCTCGTAGAAGTTGATGGTCGTCATGGCTGTGGTGATACCCCTATTCGAGAATGCAACTTCCCTCTCGCCTAATTTTTCTTGGCATCTGCTGTTAGTGAAGTAGGTGGTATACCACCAGAATCCTTAACAGCTAAAAACTCTTCACCTCTCTCACCTCCAGAGTCCTCCCGCGATGGCCTCACAGCCTCCGGCAGGCACCGGACCGCAGCCGGCCCCTCCGGCCGGCCCGGATCGGGGCCCTGGGCCACCTCCAGAGCCAACCTCTACCCCAAGGACTAAACGCCGCCGCAATACCGAAGCCCAGCCACTTCGGCCCAGCCTCGTAAGAAGCCAACCTAACACCCCCAATTCCACCCCCTTAACAGCAAAGGGACCAACAAACACTAGCGGAGCCACTACTAGATCTATCCTAGCCACCTTCAATAAACAGAACAGACTCTATAAGGCCCAAAAGGATATCTTTATAACTATTACTCAATCTATTAATAACGTAGTCTCTAGCTTTAAGGGACCTAAAAAACAGATCGCAAAAGAAACTACTATCTACATAATCCAGGCCCTAAAGAGGCTTATAAACAACAAAACGGCCCCGGCCCCGACCATACCCCAGAACTGGGCTACTATTGCAGCCTTAAGCCCAACTACCGCCTCGACCTTAGCCCCAACATCGACCTCGGCCCCGGCCCAGAACCGGGCCCTAACCCACTTACAACCCCAGGCCCAACCAGAAGACCTTCAGATCTTTATCCACATCCCCAAAAAAAGCCTAGAAACCGCACAAAAGAACGCTCCATTTACCCTTCGACGAACGATCTATCAGGTCCTAGGCCTCCAGCTAGCAGATATTCCACAAATCTACCATATCACTACTAAATACTCCCTAAGGCCCCTAAACAAACAGGTCTAGCAAAGCCTTCTTACAAATAAGCAGAAACTAGCAGACTACTTAGGGACCCTTAGAATCAAAACTCCTACAAAATAGTTTACATATACTATCCCACACTACCCTTACTAGCTTTAAAGCCTAAATAAAAACAGTATAAATATATCATCTATTATTAAAGACGAGGTTATTGCCTAGACTGGACAAAAGCCCATTCTAGTCCAACAATCCCATCTTAGCCCAAACCTAACTAAGAACGAAGTCACCTAGGTAGTATCTTTCACAACAGAGGTACAGCTATTCAGACTGTTCAACCAGAGCAATAGGGCCAAGCTTATCCAGAAGAAGAGGACCCTACTTAAACATAACCCTAGCTACTAGGGATACTATACGAACCGATATTATAGCCGGCGGTCACTCTGCGATAACTATAGTAAGCCCTTAGTGTCACGGACCTGCGTAGCGCCCCACCCCAACTAGGTTAGCCTATTCGGCTGAGCTGCGGTTACGTAAGCTGTATCCGGGCAAAACCTGCAATCCGTCCGATATCGTCAATCGTAGCTCTTCGAGCTACGTCTTGTCAACAGAGCCTGTACCTACCGAGGATTGAGCCTGCGTAGTAGCTAGAACTGAATAGACGACTCCCTGCCTGCCCAGCGTCCACCTCCTGTCCGCCCGTAGCCGTGACATTACGTAGCTCCTCCCTTTGGACGCTGGCAAAATGTCGAACATACCTGTTCCTCCGCTGAGCACCGACTCCCCGAAAGAATTTGCTGACCACGTCACCGAGAACGCTTCCGCCTGGCTGACATACCTGAGAGACATCAACCAGCTTGTATCCTCGCAGAAGGAAGATATCCGAACGCTCCGAAACAATTACCACGAAGCCGCTGCCCACCTAACCGACCGAGAAGCTGTTATCCGCTACTAAGAGACGACCCAAGAGACCGCCCAGAAGAGGATTATATAGCTCGAGATTGAGAAGTCTCTACTGATTCGAGACGCTACTGCCGGACGAACTCCTGTCACAACGATATCTGTTATCCCTACGGACCCGGCCTGTCCCACGCCCGTAACTACCATACCGCAAATACGCCTACCTTCTGCTATCCTACGTCCCAGTTCTATTTACCTCAGCGAGAAGCTGCCTGACCCGAGGGAGTTTGACGGAAGTCGCAAGGACCTACGCCGATTCACCCAACAAGTGTACGTAAAGATGACCGCCAATCGAGACCGCTTCCCGACTACTACTTCCCGCTTGACCTACGTGGCTGGACGCCTCGTGGGGAGGGTATACGACCTCATACTACCGAAGACTAGCTACGGAGTTCCCCAGTTTATGGACTTCGAAGCCCTGCTGAAGTACCTAGAAGACGCGTTTGGAGACCCTGATCTTGTTCAAAACGCTCGGAACAAGATCTACCACTATAGACAAGGTGGATCGGATTTCGCATCCTTCTTTTCTGAGTTCCAATGCCTGGTACTGGAAGGCGATATGGTTGAGGATGCTCTTGTCCCTCTACTACAACAACATATTTCCCGCGAACTATAGGACATGCTCCTTTACAGTCCTGCCCCGTCCAACGAATACTAAGCCTTTGTCCAATACCTTTAGAAGCTGGATAACCGTTACTGCTAACACCAGTTACAAGTCCGAAGCCGCAACATGATACCAAGCTACCCGACCCAATCTCCCGTTGCCTCCCGCGCCCCCGTGGCGACCCCAAATGCACCTGCCGCTGCTGTTGCCGCCCCGAGTGGCGACCCTATGGACCTAAGCTCCCAACGATACAACAGTGGGCGAAGGGAACGCCGCGAATGCTTCCGCTGTGGCTCTAAGGAACACTTCATTAACGTCTGCCCTGAGCCCGACACCCGCCCGTCTCGTATCCGGGGCGCCCGCAACACCTCCCCGCCTCGATCGCCCGGTACCAGACCCCCCGTCCACGCCCCTTACCGTCCCGTCCCCTACTCGCCAGCCCGCGGACGAAGTGCTTCCCCAGCCGAAAGCTCGGTAAATGGCACGAGCCTGGGTTAAGTCGCTCCCAGGCTCTGGGAACGCGCACTCTCCGTATCTCCGCCGCCGCCGTTACTGGAATGTCCATCGAAGAAGAGGAAAATCAACGATCTCATATGTTGATATTACCCGTACATCTGACCGTAGAGGGTACCGAAGTACCTACTTACGCCCTGACTGATTCTGGAGCTGAAGGAAAAGCTTTTATCGATAAGGGCTGGGCTCAAGAGAACAAAATACCCCTAAAACCCCTGAAGAAACCGTTTAATCTGGAGGTCATAGACGGTCGTGCTTCCGAAACCGCCGTTACTCATTACGCCCTCGTTCCCTATCGGATAAATGATCATTTCCAGAAGGAGGTAATGATGTTTGTAACCCAACTGGCACACTACCCCGTCGTATTTGGTATACTATGGTTAAAACAGCACGATCCGCTTATCCGCTTTGCCGCCCACACTATCACGTTCGATAGTGAATACTGCCGAAAATACTGCAACCTACCTGGTAAATCAACAAAGGTCCGAGCTTTGTAAGACGTCCCAAAGAAAGCTCGCACCTCTTACCTACCGAACTGTCCCGAAATCCTGAAAAGTTCAGATATTTGGTCTATGTCCGCCCGATGTGCCGCTGCCTATGCAAGGAAGAAAGACTATCGGCTATTCGCCGTAACTCTGGAACAAATCGACGAAGCCCTGGGTGTAGAACCCGTTTCTACACCAAAGCTAATACTGCCAGAAGAACTTCGAGAGTTTGAGGATGTGTTCTCACCGAAGGAGGCCGAGAAACTCCCCCCACATCGCCCGTACGACCACCACATCCGACTATTAGAGGGGAAAACACCACTATTCGGGCCCCTATACGCCATGTCCCGAGACGAACTGCAAGCCCTAAGGACCTAGCTAGATGAAGAGCTGCGCAAGGGCTTTATACGTCTAAGCTCGTCACCCGTTGCGTCACCTGTACTATTTGTGTCAAAACCTGGAGGTGGTCTCAGATTCTGCGTCGACTACCGCGCCCTGAACAACATCACTGTCAAGGACCGTTACCCACTGCCTCTGACAAAGGAATCCCTCAACAACCTGAAAGGGATGAGATACTTCTCCAAGATCGATATCATCTCCGCCTTCAACAACATCCGGATCCGCAAGGGAGAGGAGTACCTTACTGCCTTTCGTACCCACTTTAGCCTATTTGAGATACTGGTGATGCCGTTTGGCTTAACTGGCGCTCTAGCGACCTTCTAACGATTTATTAACGACACCCTAAGACCGTACCTAGACATATTCTATACTACTTACCTGGACGATATTCTGATATTTAGCCGAACCCGAACTGAACACTAATAACACCTTCGCCTTGTCCTGACCGCCCTAAGAAAGGCCGGCTTATACGCTAAGTTAGAGAAGTACGAGTTCTTTATAGAAGAGACTACTTTCCTAGGCCTTATTGTAGGCGCTCATAGAATCCAAATGGATCTAAAGAAGATTGAGATAATTGTGAACTAGAAGGAACTAACCCGTTTAACCGATATATAAGCCTTTATAGGCTTCGCGAATTTCTACCGCCAGTTTATCCACAACTTCTCAAGAATAATCATACTACTAGTCCGCCTGACGATAAAGAACATACCCTTTAACTTCGACGCCTCCTATAAGGAAGCGTTTGATAGACTGAAAACCGCGTTTACAAATACGCCTGTACTCGCATCATTCGACTGGGATAAAGATATTATTGTAGAAACTAACACTTCAGACTTCGTGTCCGCCGGGGTGTTGTCCCAATACGATAACGACAGAATCCTGAAACCTATAGCCTTTTTCTCAAAAAAGCACTCGGCGACTGAGTGTAATTACGAGATCTACGACAAGGAACTACTGGCTATTATCCGCTACTTCGAGGAATAGCGCCCAGAACTGGAGGGAGCGCCCTCGCCAATTAAAGTTATTACCGACTATAAGAACTTGGAGTATTTTACTACGACCAAGTTGCTGAATCGCCGTCAAGCCCGATGGGCTGAGTTTCTGTCCCGCTTTAACTTTAGAATTGTATACCGCCCCGGGAAACAAGGTATCAAACCCGATGCCCTGACCAGGAGGTCAGAGGACCTGCCTCAAGAAGGGGATGAACGTCTCCTGCACTAGAGCCAAGTCGTTCTGAAGAAGGAGAACTTCGAGACACCGCTATCCGAGACCAGACCAGAAAAGACAGTCCGCTTCCAAGCCGTAACCCGCCGTACTACCGAGACCGCCCGGCCCGCCTGGACCGAAGAGCTATCCGCCCTTTTCGATGCTGGCTACGCCAAAGACCCGCTGCCCCGTTCCGTCTTAAAGGCACTAAACGAGAGCGCACCCCGTCACCCTGTTGTAACCCTGGCCGAGTGCGAAGAACGCAACGGCTACCTGTACTATGGGAACCGCCTATATGTTCCCGACTTACCCGAATTGAAGGCAAAGCTCCTAGAATACTGCCACGCTACACCATCCACCGGACACCCTGGGATTGCTTGGACGTACGAGATCCTAGACTGCGAATACTACTGGCCGGGAATATTAAGCTATATCAAGTAATAGATTAGGAATTGCCACCCGTGCCGGCGAGCGAAGCCTCGCCGTGACGCACAGCAAGGCCTGTTGAAACCGCTTCCCGTTCCCGAACGGTCGTGGAAAGATATATCTGTAGACTTTATTACATACCTACCCAGTAACTAGACCTACGATATAATAATAGTTATAGTCGATCGTCTTATGAAGATGAGATACTTTATACTCTGTAAGGGGACCTGTGATGCCGAAGAAGCTGTATACCTGTTTCTGAGAGACGTCTGGAAGCTGCACGGCTTGCCGAGCACCATAGTCTCTGACCGAGGACCACAGTTTGTATCTGCTTTCTGGAAACACCTTACCCACCGCCTGCGCATCACCGCCACCCTGTCGACTGCCTACCACCCGCAAACCGATGGACAAACTGAGCGCATAAACGCTACCCTGGAGCAGTACTTACATTTGTACGTGGCGTACCTACAAGACGACTGGGCCGACTGGCTGCCGCTTGCCGAGTTTGCCGCTAATGACGTTGTTTCTGAGACGACTCGAGTCAGCCCGTTCTTCGCCAACTATAGGTTTAACCCTAGGTTGGGTTTCGAGCCTTTCCTGCCCTCTGACAAGCCAGCTGCCCGTGACGCTGAGAAGTTCGCGTCCAAGATGTAAATCATCAATGAGCACTTACGAAGCGAGATGCTGGCCGCTCGTACCCGCTATGAGGAACAAGCCAACAAAACACGACGCCCAGCCCACCGCTACTAGGTCGGCCAGAAGGTCTGGCTCGATGCCCGCAATATCAAGACCCTCCGCCCTACTAAGAAGTTAGACTGGAAGAACTGCGGCCCATTCACTATCGAGAAAGTCATTAGCCCGTGGGCTTACCGCCTGTCACTACCGGAGTCTATAAGGATTCATCCCGTTTTCCACGTCAGTCTACTTAGTCCCACCGCTGACGACCCGTTACCTACCCAACACAACAAACCCCCGCCTGCGGTCGAGGTTGACGGCCTCGAGGAATGGGAGGTCGAAGATGTCCTGGATTCCCGCTGGGACCGCCGCGGCCGCGGCCGCCCCCGCCTAAAGTATACCGTCAAGTGGGCTAGCTACAACGAACCTGAAGAGGTGCCTGCTTCGCATATGGAGAACGCACAAGAAGTTGTTCGCAACTTTCACCGCCAATACCCGCACAAGCCTGGTCCCTAGACGACCTCTCCAGAGCTCGGTCCTAGAGAGGGGGGTACTGTCACGGACCTGCGTAGCGCCCCACCCCAACTAGGTTAGCCTATTCGACTGAGCTGCGGTTACGTAAGCTGTATCCGGGCAAAACCTGCAATCCGTCCGATATCGTCAATCGTAGCTCTTCGAGCTACGTCTTGTCAACAGAGCCTGTACCTACCGAGGATTGAGCCTGCGTAGTAGCTAGAACTGAATAGACGACTCCCTGCCTGCCCAGCGTCCACCTCCTGTCCGCCCGTAGCCGTGACACTTAGACTCCTACGAGACTAGGCCCTACGTAGCCAAACTAAAGTATGCTAACTGCCTTAGGCCCTTTTAAGCTAGTTATATAGAGTACCTAACGAAGCCTATAACGGTTAACGACCGTCCTACTCTCCTAGGCCGAGAGGAACGAGCCCAGATCCAGAGGGCTGGACTAAAGGCCTCTAAGGCCCTCTATAACGCCACCTAGACCGACCCGGGTACTCAACGGCCCAAGGACCTAGTATCGTCTAACCAAAGCCAGGACCAGAACCACCAAACTAACTCTAAACACCCCCACACTAGAACCCCCTCCCAAAACTCGATCATATACTTAGGTAACGAGGACGCATCTAGTAGTATAGACGAGGATAGAAGTACAGACCCTAAAGCCCTCCCCCAGACTAATCGCCCTATCCAACCTCTCCCTAGCAGAAGCCAGAGGAGGGCCCAGAAACCAGACTATAATATTACTAATACTTACACCCACCTAGACCTCAACTCAGAGGCGTAAGCCTCGGGAGAACCCCCTACGAGTACTACGCGTAGCCTAATGCAACGTAGGGAAGAAGGCCCCAGCACATACGGCTTTTCTAGAGCTATACTAGGCCGATTAGATCGATATTATACTTATCCAGGAGCTATAAATAGACTATATTAATAAAATACAGGTAAATACACACCCTAGGTTTAACTTCTACCTCCCAGTTAATTTCTAGGATAGTAAAGAAACAAGGCCCAGGGTAATAACCTATATACAAAAACAGACAAGGCTACAAGTTCTTCAACAGAGGCCAGCCCCAACACGGGATATTCTATAACTAGAGATTAACAACACTATAGTTATTAATATCTATAGACCACCTAGGGAACCTCATAACCATACAACTACTACCCTCCTAGGATACCAACCACCAGATAGGACACTTATAGCGGGAAACCTCAATACCCGGCACTCCTCCTAAGAACCCAGATCCCCTAGCCAAAACAGGGGGGACGACTTAGTAAACTGGGCGGATAGCCACAACCTTACCTTTATTAGGGAAATAGGGATCCCTACCCATACCCACAGTCACATTCTAAACCTTACCCTCTCCAATATCCTATCCACTTATACAGGAGCCAGCCCCTACTTATACCTAGGAACTAACTACTAAACTATTATTATAATTATTCTACTAAGATTACTATAAACGACTACTACAAATCCTAAAAGATAAATATCAGTCCCAGACTTAGCTCTTCTACAATTTAGAAACTTAATTAGGATAGGAGCCCTGGCTCTACCTACACTCCCGGGCTCACCAACCCTAACTAAGCTAAATAACCAGGTAGATCGACTAGTTAGCCTATTCTCAACAACTATCCAGGCTATAGACAGACAACGGGAAAACCGTAGAAGGGGGGCCCCTTAGTGGACCGAGGAGTACCAGGAAGTCCTCCGAGCCTACCACGATACCCACTACCGGCAGGCCCAGGAAGCGGGGCAGGACCTACCACACCCTATCCTAGAGGAGCAAAAGGTCTTCCTAAGCACAGTCCAGAGGGCTAAACGGGCCTTTTGGGCCACAAAGGTCGAAGGGGTAGAATTAGACTAAGACCTCTACAAAATAATAGGCTGGCGTAAGGCCAGCCTAGCGGTAAGGGCCCCCCCTTTAGTGGTTAAGGACCAGACGTACAACAGTAGTCAGGATAAGGCCCAGGCCCTATGGAAGGCCCTCTTGGAGAGATTTGATAATATAGACGACCTACCTAGGGACCCTTTTAACGTCCCTATAGTCCCAAGACGACAGATATCCTGGCAAGCGACAATTAGTTAAGAAGAAGTAAGGGCGGCTACCCTAACAAAAACAATAACCCCGGGTATTGACGGGATCACTACAAGGCTGCTAAAAGCCTACTAGGACGATATAGCCGAGCCTATTAGGCTACTATTCCAAGCCTATATCCGGACGGGCTACTTTCCCCAGTCCTTCTATAGGGCAGAAGTAGTTATAATCCAGAAGCCCGGAAAGACCGACTTTTTAAAGGCCGGATCCTGGCGACCAATATCCCTTCTATCCTACTTAGGGAAGGGGCTCGAAAGGCTAATAGCTAGGAGGATAGTCTATATTACTATCCTAGAAAGAGTAGCTAGTCCCTAGCAAATAGGTACCCTACTAGGCCAAGCAGTAACAGACCTAACAACCTATCTCACCCACAATATTAAAAGGGCTCTCGAGAAGGGGCTTATAGTTATACTAGTGACTATAGACGTTAAAGGGGCCTTTAATTCTATCCTTCAGAACCGCCTTATAATCAGGCTCCAGCAGTAGGGCTAGCCTAACAACCTCATCAGGATAATATTCGACTTTACCTCAAACCGCACTACTAGGATCAGGCTCGAAGAGATAATAATAGAGGACTTCCCTCTAGTCTATAGGCTACCCCAGGGCTCTCTACTCTCCCCTATTATCTTCTTACTCTATATAACCAAGATCCTAGCGGACGACCCTAGGCTCCAGTTTAGGTATACTAATGATATAGCTCTTCTAACTACCAGCCCGTCCCTCGAAAAAAATACAACAGCTATAGGCCGGGAGATAACCAGGATCCTAGACTAGGGCACCCAAAACAAGGTCTCCTTCGACCCAGCCAAGTATAAAACTATCCACTTCACCAAAAAACACAAACAACCCAAGGATTTACCACCAATCAAGGCCATAGCACTTAAAATCAAGGCTTCAACTAAGCCCATACGTTAACTAGGGGTCTAGTTCGACAGACAGCTCTCTTTTCGACACCACGTTAAGACCAGGATAGCCACAGCAAAGAAGGCAGCTTAATACCTTAAGTACCTAACAAACACAAAAGGGGACCTCCCAACAGCTACTATACACAAGACTATAGTTACCTATATCCTACTAACTACCCTATATAGTGCCAAAACCTAGTATCGGGACAAACTATAGAAGGGATTACTACAAAAGATTACTATAACTATTACATCAACAGTACGGGCTATCCTACCAGTATAGAAGACGACCCCAACCAGCAGCCTCCTTCGCAATGCCGGCCTTCCTACCGGAAAGGTCGCCCTCGAGGGTACCCACCTACACTTCGCAGTACGGCTACAGAGGGTCGATCAACAACATCCCCTAGTCCCCAGACTCACACAACAGGGGCGGCAACAGACCAGTCTACAACAAACAGCAAGCCTCGTACCCAAGTACACAAGACCACTACTACTACAGACACAGTATTCCCCGGGGTCACTAGACCCTATAGCCCAACAAGACAAAAAGGAGGCGGCCAAAGCTTTCCTGGACCGGCTCAAGACCATACCCGACAACTATATAGTTATCTATTCAGACGACTCTAAGGCATCCAATGGGGCCATGGGATACGGGTTTGTTATCTATCGAGGTATGAAACGTATAGCCCAGGGATATGGACGACTTAGTCTCGCAGAAGTATTCGATAGAGAGGTCGAAGGGGCGAGGGCCGGGCTCCGGCGGGCCCTCCTTACCTCCCAAAGCCAGCCTATACACATCTACATCGACAACACCAGCGTCATCCAAGGGATCCGGGGCGAGGCCCCAGTGTCCTCACAAGCGGCCTTCCTGGAGATCCAGGAGGCAGCTAGGATCGTCGACATACAAACCCACTGGGCCCCAGGGCACTAAGGGATAAGAGGTAACAAAGAAGCAGATCGGCTAGCTAAACAGGGCACAACACTCCCAGTCCCCCTAGGCTAACGGGTAACCCTAGTAGGGATCAAACAACTTACCAGAAAGTAAATATAGTTATAATATACCTACTAGTGGGGTAAGGAAGTAAGATACTAATATAGACAGCTAGGGCTTAAGGCCACCTTAACTTACCCTCCTAAGCTAGCCTTACCACGGGCCATCCTCTATTACCTCCTAGCGGCCCAGTCGGGCTATAGAGATTTTAAATAGTATTACTAACGCTTTAACTACACTAAAGCCCTGCTCACCTGCTCTTACGGAGAGGCAAAGGAAGTAGACCACCTGGTCTACTGCCGAAAGACCCTAGTGAGGAGGCAACAGTGGCCCACCCTCAACCCTTCAAGATCGTCAGAACCCATAGGACCTATAGGATCCCTCGAACGATACTTCAAGGGACTAATCACTGATCATAAAGGCTTTCAGGCCTTCTTACGTGTGACAGGCTTCTTTCAGAAGGTCTACCCACGTTACTAGGGGCCAGCCCTTAACTGGACTCTAAATAACCCATCTACCCTACCCTACGATAGGGACCGAATCGAAACCAAAGGAACTAGAGGAACCAGTAGGATCCAGGGACAGAATGAACACATAGAAGCCTCTAGGCAAGATATGGAGGACGGAGGCAGAGCTGTGTACTGTAGAGTAGATAGTCGAGGCCTGCGGCTCTCCACGCCATACACCCCTTGGGAGGTCCGCGGCAAGGGCTCTGCCCTTGCCGCCCTGGCGTTAAATACAACAACAACAACAACAACTATTCGAGAATGGAGGGGGCGAGTGATTGGTGGTTGAAGCTGATGATGGAAAGAGTTGATACCCAAAGCAGAAAACTTGTTCTTAAATACCAGTCTCCTCCGCAGAAATCTCTGTTTCGACTCCTGAACATGAGGTAGGTCCGCAACGTCCGCGAACGTCCGTGGGTCTCGGCGCCGAGATTCCTGATGGAGCAAGTCAAAGCTCCAGAGCCATGGACATAGCGCCGAACCAGCAAACTCTATATTTGCCGTCTCGTGAGAGTCTCCATCCGAACGTTCCTTTCGGAATCTGGTTTCCTAACTTTTCTTCATCCCTCATACGAGGGTGCCGGAGGAAGACGTACTACTATAGCGTAAACTGAATGACAACCTCCCACGATTAGCTTAGCTATCAAATCAAGCCGCGGCATCCGGAAGTTGATACCTACATTCTACACGTTTAATGCTGTTATGAAATCTTCTTCCTGCACAAGAACTTGAAACCCTCATCCCCCAAGACGCCGATGATGAAGTGCCTGCTCCGGCTCGACTCATCTTGGAACCAGCCCAGGCGGAAACCGAGGTGAGAATGCAACCCGTGGAGCTCCTCTGTCGAAAGCAGGTCCGCGCCCGGCATGAGATGAGACGCCACATTTGAGTCTCGCAGCAAGCTCCCCAGAACCGCGAAGCTATTGAATCCCTTGGGGGCCAGGCCCCTCACATCCATCGCGAGCAGCCTGCTCTGCGACAGCGCAGACCGTCTCAGGGCGGCGGAAAGCAGAGCCCAAAAGTTGAAGAGCACGACTGCGCTTAGAATGCCGACCAGAACGTAAGTTGCCGTCGTGTTCTGGACGAGGCGGTAGTCCCCCTCGCTGAAGATGGTTGCTTTGACCGGCGGAAAGCCCTCGGCTAGGGGCGGCCCTTTCAACGAGCTGGTGTTGACGGCCAGCCGGTTCTCGATGTTTACGATCTGCGCGCTGATGAATCCGACATTTCTGCGCAGTGCGTCCAGTATTTTCTCCTCCTTGGACGAGTCTCCGAGGTCTTCCATAGTAAACTTTCCGTACGGCTGAACCAAGACTGCGAACTTGGACTGCAGAGAAACCTAGTTCTCCTGCAGGATTATCTGAGGAAAGGCGACTTCCTGAGATACAGCAAAAAGATGATTCCAAGGTCTTCGTGTTGAGTCATCCGGCTGTGGAGGATTCGTCGGGTCGATGATGAGATCCCCGTCGACGGGAACGAAGTGCACCTTCGTTGCTACCTCCGTCCATTCATAAGCACAGGAGTACACCGATATGGACTCCGAGAAGTTAGTTCCGTTTACACATTCTCCCCAAAGGTACGTCTCGTGTTTCTCGGTTGCAAGTCTCAACTCGCTGACGTTAAGTCCCAGGCCGCAGGGCACGTTCACATCCGCCAAGTCATTGACGGACTTAAGGGCTTGGCCAACGTAGACCTGGCCCCGGGCGTTAGTTTCTTATTGGAGGGCAACGCCGTTTCCGAGCTCGATTCGGGTCCCGTTCGGACACGTTTACGGTTGAAACAACTCTACGTCCCGAATGAAGGGGGACGCGAATTCTTTCCGCCCGCCAAAAACCACTGGGTAGTCGTCGCCCTCCGACAGCTTTCTGCACGTCGAGCTGAGCTGCGCGGCTGGCATCGTCATGTTTACCGACAAGGTTTGCGACAGCTCTATATCCTGCATTCCTCCCAGCGAGGGAAATACCAGGTCGTAGTAGGTGTTACGGAGATAATTGAGGCTAGTCTCGCCCTGACGCATGAGGAGACCGCTCAGAGACCGACGTGCTCTCAAGAGATTCTCAAGAGATTGAGACTGCTGGTCTCGACGGGCTGTGTCCGCTGTCTGCCAAGCCAGGTTTCCTGTGGGAAGAGAGCAGATGCTTCACGGGGGAGGGTGTGCTTTCCAGTGAATAGCACGGATGCAAATGTCGTCAAAAACCCACAAGCTAGTGCGAGAAACTGCGACATAGAGACGGTGTAACAATTCAGGCGAATGCCGACCATGTCTAGAAGCGAGAGCTCGAGTTCTCGGCTTCTGCAAGGTTGCGACGCAAGCGTGTGAAATGTGCATAACGACCGGTACGTTGTGTTACAGGAGCCCATGTATAAAGAGATACAGAGCATTGTCAGGGACGGGACTGAAGTCCATAAGAGATGCGTATAGCCCTCGTCGTCTATGCTGGCTATCCCGTCAAACGAAGCCGAGATCTCGTGGGCTATGATGAGACCGGCGATGACGCCGATGATGAGTATTGTAGACAGGGCTCGGAAATAGCCTCTCAGGGCCGGGGGAGAGTAGCTGCACTGGTCCCAGTTGACCAGAGGCTTCTTGGTTTCGAGACCTGATAGCTGCTCGAAGAGCTCTGAATGCTCCTGCAGAAAACTTATGCTTCCAAAAATGGTTGCCGGATCTCAGCGCCATGTCGACGTGCTTTTAGAGCGGCCATAGCCGACAATGATGATGAAGGCAGCAACGGAAACGAAGGTAAACAAAACTGCCATTGATATGCAGATCCAATGGTTCACCAGCAGCCTGTCGACTGTAGCTATCGTCGTGCTCATGGCTCCAGTGGCACCCTCTCGCCGGATGATATAGTGACCAAGGTACGGGATCATGGTCTTCAACACGTTCGTCGTCGAGTTGAGCAGTATATCGTTCTCGTACATGGCCGGATCGGCGGGGTCGGAGGCGGCGTCCTTGAGCCAGTCCGCCCCAACCGGGCCAGCGATCAATCCGCTCCCCATCTGGCCATCGACCTGAAAAATGTTTGGGTTCGCCATTCTGACTAACTCCCACGGGTTCGCAGCGATAGGCCTCCTTTCCTGGTTTGGGAGCAGGGGAACGTTCGGACTAATACCGTCGTCCGTGACCTCAACCTTTTCCAGCCACGCATCAGATGTGCAGACAAGCGCGGCAGCCTTGTGAATTCCCGGGCGGGAAGCGTTCGTGGCCGACGGTGCGAACAGAGCTGCGTAGTAGACAAACTGCGTGTTCTTCTGGGGGAGCCCCGAGCAAGCCATCTCCGGCGGGAGCCCGTTCTTGGTAAGCCACTGGCCTTTTATCCGCCCTCTCGTCGGGGTGATCTACGAGTTGTCCATGTAGATGGGCTTGTCGCACCCGTCGAAGCGCAGGTGGACGTCGAACGAATAAACAGGGGTGGAAGACTTCAATCGACGCCAGGACCGAATGACTTTTCAACTTGAGACATTGCACTTCTGCGAAAAGACCATCGACGAGGGCCCTGAGCGGCTCCCGAACTGTGCCACGAGAGCCATCCACTCCGCCCCGACGGGATCCGAACGTCTGGTAGGCGACTACGTCGGTGACGCCGAAAGTGTGGGCCATATCGAAGTCTCTGATTGCGCTGACCATGTAGAATGCACTCGTTTCGGTCTTAACCGTGCTGTTGTCGGGGTATCTAGTTTCGGCGTCGAAGGAGTCAAGTGTCTGGATGTCGGTGTCATACTCGACGCGAACGGCAGCCAGGCTAAACAGGCCGGGGGCGAGCGCAACCTGGGCAATGAGGACGATCGACGTGACTATTACCAGAGACAACACGTAGTGCTTCCGCCGAAGTGATTGGACGAGAGCCGTGGGCAACAGCATGGATGTGTAGTCAAGGGTTGCGATGTCTTCATCAAGGGATAAGCCACGGGAGTGCAAAGCAATCCACGGCGTGTATCTCATGGATTGTAGCTCGACCCTTGCCCAGAATTCGGCAACAATGGTGAATACTAGCATCGTACAACATTAGCACAAGACCGTACTCCATTCACACCAGACTTAAAGGGGTAGAGAGGGTTTCACCCGCTGTTGGTCCAAACCGCCATACATAAATAAGGCCCTGTCGAGCCGCAACTATTCCGTTGTGGCGTTCGGAAAACTGCAGGAAGAGAAGTAGAGCCAAAGCGAAAGCGAGGAAGCGCCCAAGACGATTGATCTTAGCCATTTCGGTTGCCAGGTTCCCGCCACAATCGCCTCGGAATCGCTCCTGCCAACTTCAACAGAATTTTCATTAACTGTGCTTTCGATCTTGGAACGCGCGCATGTTTCGGCTTCGGGTGACAGCAGAGAATGGTCCATCAGGTGGTCTCGTTCCGATGTGGCGGGTTGGCCCGGATGTAGGGGGCGCCCGTCAACCGGAGTGTTGGGCATTTCTGAGCCTGAGTGCACGAATCAGCTGGTTTTTGATGAGTGTTACTTGCTGAGAGCACGTCTTTCATGAAGCAGACGAAAAGCACTTGTTGGGCGTACGTCCCATAAGTAATAATAATACCTGTTCAGTAATGAAGATCTCTGTTTTAAGGCGGTCAGTTGGCCCTCAGAAACTGTGCAGGCTGTTAAGTGGTTAATACTGCTTTACTTGCGAGCTTACAACCTGGTTTTTAAAAGTGACAGGAATGCAGACCCAACAGGGGGTGGGCAGGTTAGTACCCTGTCTTGCAGCCAACAGACAAATTGCAGCCAACAAACAAATTTTACTGACCCCTGATTCCTCAAGAATGCAGCCAAGACGTGACGAACCCCGGGAGGTCTGTCAGTAAGTAAGTTTGCCTTCGGAATAGGTAGGGGACTTGTATCATGTGTTTTGACAGGGGGCTGATCTTATCTCTGGAAGGAAACAGATATTTATCTTGTCGTCGTTGAAAACATCATCCGCCCATGCCATCGCCTACTTCGAACCAACATTCACAATTCATATAGCCTCTTCGTACTGGTTGATCAAACGCTGAGGAACAAGCCCACGCAAAACCACAACTCCCGCATGAACGATGCCCCACCGCACCGTGGTCAATATGTCCGCCATGATCCAGACGAGGCCGTTCGTCCGCCGTCTTTCCCTCCTCAGCACCACGTCGCTGCGTTCCGCCCTCTCCGACATGCTCGCCACCAGGGCCTCCATCTCGCCCTGGGGGTCCCAGATCATCTCGTCGTCCTCGCCGAAATCGTCCTCGTCAAAGTCATCCATCGCGCCCATGCTTCTCCGAGAGGGAGCGCCGTAGCTTCGGTTGGGACGGGCGTGGTGGTAGGCCCAACACGTCAGGGTCGCCAGGTACAGACACCAGGGAACGTGGAAGAGATTCATTGCCTCGGCGCTGCCCAGGGCGGTCCTGGTCTCGCGCAGCATCTGCGCCGCATGCCAAGCAGCTGCGGAGGCGGACTGCCGAGTATGCTGTCCTTGGTCACCCGAGATAGCAGGAGACTCTCCACGGTCTTGTAAGCGGCCTCGATTCGCGACGTCTTGTCTCTCCCCCGAGCTGCTTGAAATTGTGGCAGCCCATCTCTTTACGACCTGCGCCGAGCGGAGGTAGTCTTTCTGCTGCACCGGCCTGCCCAGGATATGCCTCGCGCCGGCGTAGATCTGGACGTCCAAAAAGTCCATGTTGAGCAGTGCCTGGGCGGAGCTGTAAAGGGCTCTGTACGCCGCGGCGAAGGATTCGAACTCCGTCCGTCGGGTCTCTTCGTCTCCCGGCTGCGGACCTCTTGACATCTGGGCGATGAAGCTAGTACAGTAAGAATCGAAGTCGCTGCTCCATGCTTCATAGGCAGAGCCGAGCAGCTTGCGCCATCCCACGCCCATACTGTCGCCGGATACAACTCCCAGGGCTGTCTGATCTCTCCGCCCCATGTCCCACGCGATCGACATCAGCCCGTGCAGAACCAGAATTCTGGCAAAGCCGCTGAGGCCGGCTGGGCGGGGAGCTGATGGAGCGAGGTAGGACTTTAGAGTCGGTAGGTAGAACGGCCTCTGGTCGGCGAGGCTTGACCGCCACGAGGAAGCCCAGGATGCGGCGTCTCTTGCTTCCCAAATACTCTGGCTACAGGGGAGTTCCAGACGGAGCTCAAAGGCAGACATACATAGGCTCTGGCAGAAGAGCACGGCGTGCTGAGTGTCCCACATGAAGCAAAGGAGGGCAAGCCTGTGGCATTGGTGGTCAGCATGTCGGTTCATGTCGGAAATGTCTCGCGAAACGCTGTACTCACCTCTTCTTCTGCTCAGCATCAGCCCATTTCCTCCACGCCCGGTCTAGCGTTTCCACGTCGTCATTTCCGGAAACCGGGGGCGGGCCCGGTGGCCGAACAGACTGGCAATCAGACCGCCTGATGAGGTTGATCAGAAGCCCGTGGAAAAGGTGGCTCATGTCGTGCTGTTTCTGGCCCGCCCGAGACTTCCCAAAGCACTCGACCAGAAGAATCGTCTGCAACGTCCACAGCTCTGGCCTAGGTGAGAAGCCAGCGTGGGCGAAGATGCTCGGGCGGATGACGTCGTGGATGCAGACCGCCAGTTGGTGGCAGTCCTTGCTGGAGTAGGTGGCGCCGAGCAGCAGGATCGAGAGGAGGAGGAGCGGCTCGGCTTGAGCGCAGTTGAAGGTTTCGAGGTGTATGAGGGGGTAGGCGGTGTTGAAGCGTGTGAAAAAGAGCTCCAGATACGACTGAAAAGAGTCCACCGACAAGAGAGGGTGCTCCCAAATGGTGAACCTTTGGTCTGGAAGGCAAGGTTTGGCGGTATCTATGACCTCGAGAAGTCTGTCTCGTACGTCCTCTCCGATCCTGGGGATGAGAAGAGGTTTCCTGAGTGATGACAGCGGCCGCTCTGGCTCCATGGGAACAGGGCGGCTGGCAGCAGCGTATCGTTTCCGTGGGGGTGCCGGCGCATCTGCGACCCGCTGAGCTGAGATTTCTGCATTTCTGTCTCCCGCACCACGTGCCGGCAGCCGTCTCACCGCGTCTTGAAAGCTGCTGGAGTTGCTTGCGGCCGTGCTTGGTGGCCGTTCCTGCCCTCCTGTGCTCTCGTTTGGTGTCTCCATGGGATCATTCCACAGCTGGGCGCTCTTCATAGACTCCGGCGTGATGGCTAAGTTGGGCTGCGTTCTGGGTGCGGAGGAGGTGTCGGGCATGTGCTTATTGATGTGTTCGGGTTGAGTTCTGGTATTGGTAGCCGGGGCTGACGAATCCTGCATGCTGAAGAGCCAGTTGTAGTCAAGCGCGGTCGTGTAGGGCATGTTAAAGGAGCTCGCGGTATCTGGTTGGAAGATCTGGTCATAGTCCAGATTCTCGCTCCCAAATGCCGGTTCGCCCCAGCTGCCGGGCTGGTTGAGGTCGATGTCGAGATTGCTGTCGGATGTGATAAAGTCGCCCAAATTCAGAGAAGGAGGAAACCCAGAAAAGTTGCCAACTGTATCAGAGGCGTTGAAACCCTCTCCTCGACCGAACAAGTATGTGGGGTTGGTGTTCGGATGACCGGGTCGGAAGTCGACCGTGGAGCGCGTGTGATATTCCGGCGATATGCTACCGGTATTGAACTCCTGCTCTCCGCCGTGATCGAGAGAAGATAGACTATGCTCGGCGTCGGTGATCTCTGGTTCCGGCGAGGGTACTTGAGTTGCTTGCGGTCGAGCTCGTCCGGAGGTGGCCCCGCCCCGGCCAGGAGGATTCGGACAGGGCCGCTTCTCAACCACGGAGCCGTCGGGGGCTTTCCAAGCCCGTTTCCTCGTATCTAAAACGCCGCAACCCGGTCCTCCTGCTTCGAGATCCTTTTGGCGGTGGCGGTCCATATGCCGCTCTGCCTAGGTTAGCACTGGATGGCCACTGGCTTATGAGTCTCGGGACACATACTCAACAGGTCAGGGCGCTTGAAGTGGGCGCGACAGATGTCGCAGGTCAAACCGCCGGGCTGGTGGTTGAGAGCATGACGTTGCATATGCTCTGCCCGTGTAAAGCGCTTGTTGCAGCCTTGGTGAGGGCAGGTGAATGTCTTCTCTTCACCTAGGTACGATCCCTCCAAGCCCTCAGAGTTGTGACGATGGCCGGCGTTGCCAGGCGCCGCGGTCTGAGTGTCGTTCATTGTAAGTTGTTGAGGGCCTAGCTGGGTCACTTGGTCCACTTCCACTCCCGGGAGGAAATTCAATTGACCCCTAACAGAACGAAATGAGATTGCTTAGGTTCCGAAACTGGGGAGAACGCTGAGCCCGAGCCGATGGTTGTCAGAATTGCGAGCGAGACGCCTTTCTCGCGACGATAACTCATAGATGGGGGAATGGGGATGGACATAGCACGCGGAGTTGCGTCCCACTTCTCCGCATTTTCGTTCTTGTGTTGGAGACACCATACTATCTTGCATGAGGTTGCATCCCGTATCGTGGACTGGGATGCTGATAGGGGCCGAGTAACACGATGCATCGACGAGTTATCCCCGACTGCCCCTCCCCCACTCTTGCCACTCCTGATAAGTGGCCGGTTTCCCGCGATCCCACGTCGTCAACTACCCAAGAGATAAGAGTGGGGTAATGCGACTTTGCTGCATCTGTAATAGACTTCAATTGCGGCCGCGTCTTATCTCATTGGACTGTCTCTGAGATAGGTAGCCGGAGATATGAGTTGGTTGCGAAAGCTGAATGAGTTGTCGGGGAAGGATAGCGGGGAAAGAAAGCGGGCTGAGCTAATGAGATGGATGAACAGGCAGGCGCCTGGAAAGTGATGCATGATGGTGTCATTGCGAGCGCTCCCACTCTTTGGCGATGGCTGAAGTGATACTAAGAGGGTCTTCCGGTAAACACATCGGATGTTGTCTGTCATACGTAACACACGTTAAGAAATCGTGTCGGAGTGTTCACTCATATTTATGCTTGCGAGCAGAATAAAACATCATTGAATATTGGCATCATTATAATCTTAACATCACATTAGCACTTCAGTGGTGGCCCTCTATCTGGTCTCAAAATGTCGTCGGCAAGAAGCTACCTCGTTCAAGAGAAGATCCAGCGAGATGCTAGTAGCAAGCTGCATGTAAGTCTGTTGCTCGCTTTTTCTTCTATCCCGGTGCTTTGAGATTGTTCAGCTCCAGCCGCCTGACCATGACCTGCCCGTGCGAACACAGGATTAACACAAAAGCTAATTCGACATCCAGGTCATCATAGTTGGCGCGGGACTCGGTGGACTTGGTGCTTCCATCTCAACATTACTAGCAGGCCATGATGTGACCGTCCTTGAATCCGCCTCCAACATTGGCGAGGTCGGCGCCGGCATCCAAGTCCTCCCTAATGCGGCCCGGGTGCTGTTCTCCTGGGGTCTCGAGGAAAAGCTGGAAAAGTACGCCACGAAGCCCCAGAAGTGCAATTTCATCGGGTGGAAGGGCAACTTCCTCGGCGACATGGACTACCACAAGTACTCGGCTGCGGCGGGAGACTTCCCCTTCTGGGATTTCCACCGTTCCGACTTGCACCGCTGTCTTCTCGAGCGAGCTGTAGAGCTTGGCGCGAAGCTCGTCACCAG
Source organism: Colletotrichum musicola (assembly GCA_014235935.1). Taxonomy (NCBI): domain Eukaryota; kingdom Fungi; phylum Ascomycota; class Sordariomycetes; order Glomerellales; family Glomerellaceae; genus Colletotrichum; species Colletotrichum musicola. The sequence continues at coordinate 4,318 of WIGM01000377.1, read as the reverse complement.
CGCAAGAGTCGAGACTTTCACCGTGTCGCCGGACCAGACCACTTCAACAGTCTTCCTCGCCGACGGCCGCACGATGACGGCGGACCTCGTCGTCGGCGCCGACGGCATCAACTCCAAGCTCAGGGAGGAGTTCCTCCACAAGCCCGACCCGCCGCAGCTCACAGGGGACCTGGCGTACCGCCTACTCCTCAACACGGCCGACATGCTCAAGGACCCCGAACTTCGGCCCTTCGTGGAGAATCCGCAGGTCAACTACTGGGTCGGCCCGGACAAGCACGCCGTCAACTACGTGCTCAAGGGCGGCAAATTGTTCAACATGGTGCTCCTGGTGCCGGACGACATGCCGGTGGACGGCGGCAACACGCTGCAGGGTAACATCGAGGAGATGCGCGGCCACTTCGAGGGTTGGGACCCGCGGATCGGAAAGATGCTCAAGATGTGCGACGAGGTGCTCAAGTGGCGGCTGTGCATCCGACCGGGCCTCGAGCCGACGTGGTCGCATCCGTCTGGCGCATTCACGATGCTCGGCGACGCGGTCCACGCGACGTTGCCGTACCTGGCTAGCGGAGCGGGCATGGCTCTCGAGGACGGCGGCGTGTTTGGTCTGTGCCTTGCTCGGCTCACGGAGAAGTCGCCTGCGTCGAAGCAGCAGGCTCTCAAGATCTACGAGGACTGCAGGAGAGAGCGGACGGAGGCTGTCGTGCGACGGGGGACTTACAACCAGTGGATGTACCACCTTCACGACGGCGAGGAGCAGGTTGACCGCGATGCCAAGTTCAAGCATTTTGGTGACATGGACGAGCAGTGGTTGAGTGGAAAATCACCTGAGCTGCCGGTATCTCAGGAGACTGGCGAGGATCCCTTCCCGTGGAGGTATCACGGTGTTGGAAGGTGGTTGTTGACGTACGATATGTGGAGGGATATTGAGTCGAAGTGGCCATCATCGCCTGTAGATATTTCATCCTTGAAAGAGCAGGCACCTAGGGCAAGCCTATAGGACAGGTTGGTTCAATGTAGCAAAATGGCTCAAAGACTCCTGTTTGAATCTAGTCAAGATACGTGAATGCATACAGGCATGACCTATATCCGGCGACGAATGATCATGGTATTCCAGCAGACTTGGTAGTTGCGTCGGCTTAAAGATGCGCGCATAGACACAAGCATTTGAGTCGATCTTTAGAACGGCATCCTGTCCTGACATCTGACGTGTCGTGCATGCCACAGTGATCAGCAAATCATCACTTGTTCCGATTGGCCGTTTGGGTGAGGGAATAGAGTGGCAGAGCTGTGCTAGGGGAGAAGAGGGCGTGTTCCGTTGCTGGCAACAGCCCAGAGGGTATTAATGCCATCTTTGCAGAAGAAATCAGGCTGTGAGATGATAACGGACCGGGCAAATTCTGCCGATGGTGTTAGGACATCTCTTCCTGCTCAGCCCTGGGATCTAATCACACGTATGGTGTCATCCCTTGTACCTCTGCATAGGGCAGGATCAAGTCGTGGGCGCTAAGCGGCAATTTTTCAATCGAAAGGATGGGCAGAAGGCACATTTCGTTCGAGTATGCCAACAAATCGAGATGTCTGTCTCCAGAAACAGAAGGGTGTCAGATTGTGCCACAGCTGTGCCTCATCTGTGCTTACGCCCATCAGATAGATAGTCGCAGCCTGCTTCTCCCACACTCCAAAACCCATGAATGATGTTGAATCTCGGATGTTTTCAGGCCGGCTCATGCGAAGTATCTGTCAGAGCGGTCTCGGGCGGTCAAATAGTGTTAATATGGCTACACAATGCTTCCCAACCCAAAAGCCTTCCCTGAAGAAGTCATCGTCGCAGCAATCAACTCACAATGGAGAATCAGCAGCACAAGTGCCCGGATTTACGACGGCAGATCTCTCGAAAGCCTGTACCGCCAACACCTCAGGCCTCTCCGATAAGCCAGCCTGGTCCCACGGAGCCAGCAAATGAGCCACTTCTCCCCAGTCAACCTAATGACAGTGGCTCTCAGTATTTTAGCCCACGGCGTCCGGGTAACAGCGCAGACACCAGCACACACAAATCGGAAGGGGAAGAGCAGCAAAATATCGCTGCGGAGGAAGACAGGCCGAAGGAAGGCAACAGACTCAAGGCTTCCGCATGGCGCATCATCAAAGGATGGTGGCAGGAACTCGCTTGCTGTTGTCTTGGAATCGCGTCCTTCGCGGCCCTGGTGGTTGTTCTTCAGGGTTCCGACGGCCAGCCACCTCCCGACTGGCCTCTCGGTTTGACAATCAACACTGCCGTTGCCGCACTCTCTACCGTCTCACGGATAGCCCTTGCCATACCCATCACTGAGGGCTTGGGGCAGGCGAAGTGGGCGTGGTTCAAGAAACGGCCGCGGCCGCTCGGAGACTTTGACGCTTTTGAGCAAGCTTCCAGGGGAATATGGGGCAGTCTGACGTTGGTTGTCCGGACTAAGGGATGGTAAGTTCGGGCATCTACGCAAATGATGTTTGGCCACTAAGTTCGAGAAAACTCCAGGCTACTCGGAATCCTCGCGGCAACCGTCCTCACCTCTACATTCGCGACGTCGACAATTTCCTAGTCCGCAGTCACCTATCCAACTAGGAACGTCGACATCTCATCAGACGGAAGCGCAATTGCTTGGAGGGTGGATTCTGACGGGTCTGTCGCTTCGATAATCACAAGTATGTCCATGGGATTTGATCCTGATATTTATGATCAGTTGAAATACACCGAACAGCCCCGTCGTGTTGGGACGTTGATGCTGTGGAGCTTTTGTTGGCTTGCATCTCTGCGCTGTTACCGACGAGCTAACACCAGGTAGCACAAGAACGAACTATTGGGAGAGGCCTTTTGCAGGGCCTTCACATGCCAGTAACTCAAACTTTGCCATTCCGAGAGCCCGAATGTCGGTCGACAAATTGCACATGGCCAGTGTTCAGCACGCTTTCAGTTTGTGATGTTACAACCGGTAAGTAGCCAGCTGTGTTTTCTCCTCATCCATGGTCCAAGGACTGTAACATGCGTGGCTGACTTGAACCGACAGTCGTGATGGACCTCGTCAGTCGATCGGGGCCCTACTATGACCAAATTTACAACTTGCCCAATGGTGTATCAACGACCATGGCATGGGGCAGGGACAGATATTCCCACGTGAAGACTTACTTCGTGAGCCTGGGACCACCGTTATCGCACCTCGAGCTGAAAAGAACACGCATCTTGAGTTATTTCGTCATGAACGTTCCCGAATCTATGGAGGTTTCTCTGTACTGGTGTGTCAACACTCACACCGCAAAGGTGGTCGACAACGTCCTTCATGAACATGACAAGGTCAGACGGCACCGCGAACTCCCACAACAACTCTGAAGAGCTTTTCATAACATCACCGGGTGAAAGTGTTGAATACATGGTTCCGGTTGGCGGCAATAAGGTGATCACCGACCTCGTCAACAACACCATGACCACCGGCCTTAGTGCCCATCCATGGGGCGGGGCACCCCCAACCGGGCTCTCGGGCAGCGACATGTTTGCCCAGGCAGATGCTGATGTTGAAGCCGACTATGTCGCCAAGGTCAACGCGACGATTAAATACCGTGGCGCGCAGAAGATCTGGTGGGAGTCTGTGGATGGCATGGCCAGAAACGTGGCAGCCGGCCTGACAAATGCGTAAGATGCGATCTCTTCCTTCTTTATCACTTATAGTGGACGCCGGGCATCACTGACCCATCTCTCCCGGAGCAGTCTTATCAGCAGCAATCCCACCACCGTGAACGGTACCGCACTAAGAAGTGAAACATACGTGCAGGTTCGACTGTCATGGTTGGCCCTCCTCGGCGCACAAATCGTCTTGTCGTTGATTGTGTTGGTTGCCATCATCATTGAGACTGAGCTAGCCGATGTTGACGTCATCAAGAGCTCGTCATTGCCAGCACTCTTTGCCATCAGCGCCGAGGAGAAAGCGACCCTGGAGCTTGGCGTCTCAGAAGGGGACCCAGGCGCGCGTGGTAACGATCGTTACCTGGCGCCAAACAGCGTTGACGGGCAATTCAAGAGGAAGGGAAATTGGTGGATTCTTCATGGGTAGAAACGGCACAACCTAGGGAGAGGAGTTCAATTGCTTAGAGTCGTGAATAACAAGACCAGGACCGCATTCAGAGCTTGCAGTAATTGGAGAGACTTCCAGGGAATCATCCTGCTCAGACATGAGGCCTACGACCCAAAAAGAATTGACAAAAGACATAACTACAACACCAGGTATTCGCTGGTCGTCACCGACCCAACTACTAATCCGGCCCTCATAGTCTTCTCAGTCGGGTTGCA